>PVKA01039128.1:0-19708 GCA_004027165.1 Ctenomys sociabilis
TTTTTATTTTTATTTTTATTTTTTTTTTGTCTTTTTTGAGACAGGGTCTCACTGTGCAGTTCAGGCTGGCCTTAAGCTCACTTTGTAGCTCAGGCTGGTCTCGAACTCACAACAATCCTCCTGCCTCAGCCTCCCTAGTGCTGGGATTACAGGCATGCGCCACCACGCCCTGCTCTTCCTTATTATTTTTAAAACATCTCTCCTTTTGTGAACAAAAGGAAAATTAGCTGCAAAAGTGAACACTAGTTGCAATGCTATCTTCAAGGTCTTAAATTCTATCTTCAGTTTCATTCCAGCTGTTTGGCCAGCTTTCAGTAAAATTCTTGATGTCCTGGATATTTGTTTGAATCTGTTCCATGCGTTCTAGTTCTTTCCTGCATTGTTCATTCAATGTTTTCATCATTTTCCTATTCCTTTTGTTTTTATCTATGTCTTCTTTGGGTGTACTGAACAAATTTTTCATAATTGTTACCATTTCCTTCTTTAATCTCTCTTCCTGAGAGATTATTTCTGGTCTGATATCCTCCATAGCCTGATGACGTTGTTTCTTTATTTCCGTTGCTATCATTTCTAAAATTTCAGGTATTTGACTTCTATTTTCTTCAATTACCTTGTCTCCTGGACTTGTTTTGGGTGAGCTGGAGGTCTGAGATTGCCTTTTGGTCCATTCTTTTGACATTTTTCTAGTTCCCAGTATTCACCCTGAATCTGCAGTGATGGTAGAGGACGAGAGGATAGGGTAGGTAAGCAAGGCTTCCACAGTAGGCTCCCCAAACTTCAGCTGTCTGAGTTCAGTGTGGCTTCTGCCATGGTGAGGAGAGCAAACTGTAGCTTAGGAAGGTGAAGATGAAGGCAGCCAAGGCTGTATAAGGCTCTCTCGATTGTGAGCGGGTGCAGTGTAGGGCACACCAAGGATCCTGCTACCCGGGGCAGGCTGCGGTAGAGCTACGGTGATGGCAATGCTGGGAAAGGCAGCTGCACGGCTCAGCCAGGCTCTGGCAAGGGCAGTGGAGAGGGTGCGGATGGGTGAGGTTCCCTCATCTTTTAATCTGCTCCATTGATCTTGGGTCTTGTTTTTTTCCCCCTGTGCCATGCTGTTTTTATCACTGTAGTATAGTTTCAAGTCAGGCATTATGATGCCTATCCTCTGCCTTGCTTTTGTTGCCCAAAATTGCTTTTGCTAATCTAGGCTTGTTCTGTTTCCAGATGAATTTTAGGATTGCTTTCTCTAATTCTGTGATAGCCTAATTGCTTAAATCTTCTGTAGAATTATATTGACTCATATAGTGTTATATTTTAATACGCAAGAGAATTGTAAAGGATATAACATTTAAATGTTAACTATCTGGTGATAGAAATTGGCCTTACATTTTAGCTGTTTTATTACTATTAATGAAATAAAAATCAAAGACAAGAATAAAAACAAGTATTTTGTGTCTTTTAAGCACTTAGGTTATTGTGGTATTACTTGCTAAATCCTTTTTTCTTTTAAAACATTCTTCCAATATTTATGTTCTATAATTGCTTTTAATATCACTGTAGAATGAGCAATAATTCAACATAAACATAGAAATTATGAAATTATCTACCTCTATAAATACAGATTAGGATCATTAACTATTTTTTATATTAATTTTATTGAGAAAAGTAGCAGTGAGAGTTTCAATACAGGTTATTAGCAGGACAGCTACAATAATTAATGCATTGCATGTTGTTGTCTTTGTAGTTATTCACAGTACATGATGCAGACATGATATGTTGTCTAAACACTATTAGTTCAAAACTTATTGAACTAAGAGAAAGTAGCTGTGTATCTGGGCTGTTTTTTATATACAGATATATATTATATTTTTTTTTCACTACAAAATGGTCCTTCATTTATATCCCCCTTTTTTGTTTACATTTGTCAGAGATGGGTATTCCATTGCCATTCATATACTGTAGGTGTATGAATTCAGCAAAGTAATCCACTATAGTCCAGGAGTCTATAATAGTAGTGGGTTATCCGCATGACTAACAGTGTCAGAAGTTGTTGACTTGAGACTTTTACAGCTCAGCAAATAAGGCTTTACTTTTTTTTTTTTTTTTTTTTTTTTTTTTTTGGTGGAACTGGGGATCGAACTCAGGCCCTTGTACTTGCCAGGGAAGTGCTTATTCCACTGAGCCACCTCCTTGGCCCACTAGGCTTTACTTTCTATACCTGGTATTTATACTTTCCTGCTGGATGCTTAAGACCAAGATAAAGCAAGACCTATATAACAAGAAATGTAACTCTTGTATCTGAAAAGACCCTGAAACCTTGTACTGTAGTTTGTAGGTTTTCTATCAGTGTCAGCCGTGTGACTGAGTCACAGCAATTGCTTGACCAATGTGCTCTCTGTGAAAGCCTGAGAGAATGTTTTCTCTCCAGGTGATTCTCCTTAGGCACAGTGTACATCATTGATCACTTTCCTCTGTGGCCACATAATCTCCTTGAAGATCATTAACTTCAGTTTTCAGAATTTCAGGCTTACTGGCTGTGATCACCAGTTACAAAGTACTATGTCAGAATCTTAGGATGATCTGTAGGATATACAAGTGAGCAAGTAGAAATGGACAAGAAACAATATGAGGATAAGGAAGCTACCAAAAGGACCTGGATAAGAAGGAAGCCTTTTCCTCAGAAAGGGGTCATACCATGGCTGTGAGCTTCACTTGATAGCTGGATATAGTCAGAGAATCCTTTTGTTTGCCATACAGAGTAGGTGCATGGTTCTTAGAGTTTTTTAGAAAGTAATGTTCTAAATAAAAGGTAAGCTTTTATTTAGGGATATAGCTCAGCATTGTAGTGCCCGCTGCTTGGTCCTAAGATCAATTCCTGGTACCAAAAAAAAAAAGAGAAGAAAAGAGAAAGATAAGTTATAAAATGTTATGTAGGAAACTAGTGAGTGATGTGCACCAGACTTAGTGGAATACCTTAGAGACTTTAGAAATTCTTATTTTTATTATACAGTTAATTGTATTTTCTGTGTTTTTTTTTCCACCAGCCTGTTCAGTCCTTGGAGTTGCACAGTTGGATTCTGTGATCATTGCTTCACCTCCTATTGAAGATGGAGTTAATCTTTCCTTGGAACATTTACAGCCTTACTGGGAGGAGTTAGAAAACTTAGTCCAAAGCAAGAAAATTGTTGCTATAGGTACCTCTGATCTAGACAAAACACAGTTGGAGCAGTTGTATCAGTGGGCACAGGTAAAGAATGGCTAGATCCTGAGTATTGTGGAGAGGAACTTAGCTTTTATAGACTTTGCTATGGATTGCTAAAGATCACACATAGTGTACTCTCACTGTGGGGTAACTTGTGAGCGTTTTGTTGTAAGCCTTATCCAAAACTTCAGGGGTGTTTTTTTTTAAGTATGTCTAATTGAACTGAATAGAAGTCTGATTTAAAGTGAGTGACAAAAACACTAGAAAATGTTTGTTGAAGCTTTTGTAAAGATGAATTAAGGCTTTTTCCATCAGTTTTTTGTATGTTTCGAAAATACTATTTTCCTTTAGGTGTTAATGAAGCTATGACTTTAATTTGTTAAGGAAATATTACATATGACAAATAGTTTGTTAGCTGTTGGAGTACACTCCATACATATGTGTACACTCCATACATATGGAGTATATGTAATAAATTCATCACTCACTGGTCTAATAACCTATAAAATTATGAGGAAAGTTTCTATTATTTTTACTCTCCATGGTTTTTTTTTTTTTTATTCCTTTTATATCATTCTCAGCCTTCTTTTAAGAGCTTTTAGAATTTCTTAGTGAAAAAACTGCCCCTTCTCCTTTTGTCTTATTAGTTAGATATGGTCTAGAAAGTCTAGGAGAGGGTTCCAGATGGAAAGATTAACCACTGCTGCTATTAGAGGTTATCAGATTTTTTCTTATGAAATGTATTTGATAGCTATATTTTACATTTTATATATTAAGTATATCTACTTTTATTTTACTGTTTACTTTTAAGATCTATTGCCTCTGTTACTGAAACTTTAGAATCATGTTTACCTTCCAGGCAGATAATATAGGCAGATTGTTAACTGGTTCCAGCAGGAGACTTTACTATTATAGTACTATAGTATCCTTTTTTTCTTCCTAAAACTATATTTCCTTTCTCTTCTACTAGTAATATGTGTTTAAAAAACATGTATTTATAAAAATACTGATATAAATTTTTTAGACTTTAGGCACTATAGAGTCTGATTTTTGTGTATCTTAAAATTAAGCCCTTTCTATTGTTTTCTGCTGATGTATTACCTAATTCAGTAACTATGTTATGATTTTATTTTTACTTATAGGTAAAACCAAATAGTAACCAAGTTAATCTTGCCTCCTGCTGTGTTATGCCACCTGATTTGACTGCATTTGCGAAACAGTTTGACATACAGCTTTTGACTCATAATGATCCGAAAGGTAAGACTGATAATTTATTAAGCTTTTATCTTAGAAAATCTACTTGACAAAAGCTACTATGGGCTCACAGAGTAGCTCAGTGTCAGAATGCTTGCCTAGCATTTATGAGATATACAATGCAAAAGGAAAAAGTGTCATTACTGATATTTAATTTTTGTATGTAGTGATGAATGGACAATTATTATTTTTGGAAGTATCCTACCTGACTAATATAAATATCTCCAAAAAGAGACATATATACTTTAAATAAAACTTAGTAAGCGTAGTACAATGGATCAGATTTTATTATCACTATCAAAATGTTTAATGTTAATCAGAAACATTATTGATTAATGAGAAAGGCTTATCTGCTTTCTGTAGAATAATTTTTATCAACATTTGACAGGATGGCTTGGGATATAGCTCAGTGGTATAAGCACCTGCCTAGCAAGAGTAAGGTGCTGAGTTCGATCCCTGGTACTGCAAAAATAAGAAAAAAAAAAAAAACTAAAAAGTCCAAAACATTTGATAGGGTAACTAGAAAAGCTGAAAAGATTTTAAATATAATTTTCCAACAAATGTTTCATGAAAGCCATATATAAGTGAGAAATTTTAAAAATAATCATTTTAGAGAGAAGTCTAATAAGGAATCGGTGTACTGATGTATTTTAAAATATAAAATATTTAAACTTTAAACTTTCCAAATGTTGGCTGATGTTATATCAGATCTGTTTACCTTCGGGAGTTACTGATCATAATCGTTACCATCAGCGCCTGACGACTCAGCCTGTACTTCAGGGTGCAAAACATTCTTCCAGTAGGAAAAGACTAAGGTGTCTAGTATTTTATTTCTGTAATTTCTGTATATCTAAACATTAGCATTTATATTATGTTCTAAAATATCCTTGTTATAGTAAAATGTGTTTATGAGGAGAGATACTTAATCTTTTTATTTTGATCCTAAACATTCTAGTTAGAATTTATAGGTTGATCATCAATATACCACTAATTAGTTTTTAGACATTTTAATCTGTAATATTTTTTATCTGATTTGTCATGTTTATTGATTCATAGTTAATTTTTAAAGTATGTTGTTAATGAGTAGTATAGTTCTCTCGATATATGTTAAATTATTACTTTTTATCCTACAAGTCAAGGTAACAGTTTAACCACTGTTAGGGTAAAATTGTAAAGTTGATGATACTGACTATAAAATTTGTTTCCTATTTACCTTTCCTCCATTTCTATGAAATCTAATTGCCATTGTGCCCTGTTCCTTCAGGGTCCTCTTCTTGGTGGAGAGTCTAATAAAAATCCCTAATTATTAGTTATCCAAGGAGAGTTTTGTATTCTCATAATTTGCTCACAGTGAAAACTGTTTCTGAGCTGTGAGAGACCTCATAGAAGTAA
This sequence comes from Ctenomys sociabilis, assembly GCA_004027165.1. Lineage (NCBI taxonomy): Eukaryota > Metazoa > Chordata > Mammalia > Rodentia > Ctenomyidae > Ctenomys > Ctenomys sociabilis. The sequence goes on from PVKA01039128.1 coordinate 5,831, forward strand.
CCAAACCTCTAATAGTCTCACTTTTTCCTTACAAATAATACGTTTTCTTTAAAGTGTATTTAGTATGAGGTCTACAGGGTCTCACTACATAGATCAGACTCCTCTTGTTTTCAGCTTCCTAAGCACTGGGATCACAAGTGCCTGCCACTATACCCAGTCTCAATTGCAGTCTCCATGCTGGCATGGCACACAGGGGATCAGATCCCGGTCCCTGTGCTTGCCTAAACAGATGTTTTAATCCATTGAGCTATCTGGCTGGCCTTATAAATAATACTTTCTAAAACATAGGATAAATGTGTGAGTTTGAGTAGGTCATACTCCTGGTCATCCTCCTATTTTCAGCCTCCCCAGCACTGGGATTATAGGTGTGCATCACCATGCCAGGTTTCTGTGACCAGCTCAGTGCACCTGTGGGTGGAGCTGGCATAGCCTGTGGTGCCAGGAATCAAACCCCTGTTCCTGCACTTGAACACTTAGGCACTTAGTCTGCTGAGCTATCTGGCCTGCCCTTGATAATTACTGTTAATGCTGCCAGGTATCACAGCAGTTTGCTGGGTAATAGGTCCTTTAGCACTCCCAAAATGACCTAATAATATTTCGGTCACTTACTGCCCATCTGTATGGTTGATTTTGATCCTTATAGCATCTTCTATCTTGATTCATTCAACAGACTTTTATATTTGGTTTTGATGTACTTCATTTGTTGTACTTAAATGATTACCTACATAGTAAAGTGCTTTTTCTTTGAATTTAATACTGTGGGGTTTTATTATTGTTTTAGAACTGCTTTCTGAAGCAAGTTTCCAAGAAGCTCTTCAGGAAAGCATCCCTGACATTCAAGCACATGAGTGGGTACCACTGTGGTTGCTGAGGTACTCGGTCATTGTGAAAAGTAGAGGAATCATCAAATCAAAAGGCTACATTTTGCAAGCCAAAAGAAGAGGTTCTTAACTACAACTTAGCATTCATAACCTGTTGGCCTGTATTTTTCTTAAATATAAAATTGAGATGTGTAAAATCTAGCTATGATCTATTAATAGTGCCATAAGGCATATATTCTTTATTATGTTGGATCCTGTATTGTCTGTCATGTTTTGAGTACTTCTTTGGCCTCCATGTCAGTCCACTCACTTGAACCACTGTATTGTTTTTATTAAAAAATTGTTTTCTATTTGAAATTGTCTATATAAAAAAATACTTGGGAAATATTTTTCCTTTATTTTTATGAGTAATAGAAATCAAGAAAATTTGTTGGTAAATATATTTTGGCCTAGGGATCAAAATAATGTATATACATATTTTTTATTTCCAAAAAAATTCATTAATTGCTTTTTACTCTATAATATAGCAAAACATTTCATTTCAGTTATTAAAACTGAAATATTGGAAGATTTTTTTTCTGTCATTGATGAAATAACCAACTCAGAGTAATTTGAGTAGATGGGATCTAGTAGTGTAAGTAAAATTTATTCAATACATGGATAGAAAAAAATTTTATATGTTCTTGCTTGTAATTTACATATGACTTAATCATGTATTCTTGTGCCATATTTTCTTTTTCCTATTTACAAAAACAAACCAAAGTAAATCTGAAGTCTAATTTTTTTTTTTTTTTGCAGTACCAGGGATTGAACTCAGGACCCTGTGCTTGCCAGGCAGGCACTTTATTCCACTGAGCTATCTCCCCAGCCCCCCTAATTTTATTATTAATTGAAGGATTTATAAAAAAACTATTACCATCTCAATACTCTTTTTAATTCTTAATTGATCCTTAAAGTATTGCTACCCACTTGAGTTGTTCAATTAAGTATTACACACTTACATGTGCTGGGCACAGGGGGCTCTAGCCAGAATATGAAGCACAGAGCCACAATCAGTTATGTGATACTTGTTTCCCATTAATAAGTGAAAAGGAGGGACCAAAGCCAGAAAAGTGTGAAATAAAAAACCAAAAACCGTTACTTCAGGGCCAACATTGTCTATTTAGACAACTTTGTTTGAGCTATGACTTTAACTCTTGTTTTCTTTGGTGCTGGGGGTTGCACCCAGGCTCTTTGCTAAAATTATAATGCTTGCTTCTTAGCTACCCCCAGGCTGGTCTTAACTATCTTAAATCAAAACAGTAAAATCAAAACTTTAGAGCTAGAAAAAGTCATTGAGTATAACTCACTAGCTTAAGAACCAGGAAACTGCAAATAATTAAACAATATGGTCTTTGATATAAGGTTTTCTTAATTAATTCTATAAATTAATAACTCAAATGGTTAAATTCTTAAAAAATGTCTTGTATCTCTTGTAAATCTCTCAATTTCTTGGGTTGGTTCCATATAAAAAATAAATACAGTGCTACCGTTTCTTGCATAAGGTTTTATGGTTTACTGGTTGGAAAATTTAATCATTAGAATTATGTGAAATCAGTTGATTTGCTTGCCTCTTAGGCTTCGAGCTTAAAGTTTTCTGGCCTTTATATTAATCATATGTAACATTAAATATAGAGTTAACTTTTTAATTTAGAAACATACAATATGATTCATATAAGTGAGATTCATATTTTAAACCTATGCAGTGAATTAGCTGAGATATTTTAAAGGGGAACATTAATATCATATTTGTCATTTTTCAAAATCCAGAACTTACAAAGTGGATTCTTTGAAGGTTTGTTTTGAAAATGGAAAAATAACTTACTTGCTAATGTATCTGAACCTTGGTAGAGCTTTTTTGTGACCTCATTCACGAATATTAACAAAGAAGTGAAGTGATAGGTTCGTTTTGTGAAGGAGATTATGTAGAATTTTTAAGTGAGTTTTTGATGTTTCATTCTACCTAAATATCTTTTATTGAATAACTTTTTAAAAAGGAGTGTTTTGTTTTGTACCAGGGATTGAATTTAGGACCTTGCACTTGTCAAGCACCAATGAGTTATGTCAGTGGCCCAAAAAATGAGTTTTTTTTAAGGTTTTGTAATTTTTCAAGCTGTTGTTTTAACTTTTTCCCATGAACTGTCAGAAATTAATGAATAATAAATAATTTGCAAATATTAAATACTTAATATTTTAAAAGCCATAAACAAAGACTGGCAATACTATCAAATAATTGATTAAAACTCAAAAGTTATCAACAGTTTAGGACAGATACATTTTCTTGGGAGATGTGAATCTAGTAACCCAAGGTAGAAAGTCTATAAGTTTTCCCCATTAAATACATAAAAGAAACTGTAGTTTGTTATTACATTTCCAGAATATACTAGAGTATTACCTAATGCAGTGTATTGTAACTTGGAATTTGTCCTGAGTCCCACCCATGCAAGAAGCTGTGGTCAGCAGAAGGACCACATAATGTCTTGTATATTCAACTGATAGCAACTGTGAAGACCACATTGTGCCAGTACTTTTAGTAGAGTATCTACTGAGGAATGGCCATTGCTAGAAGTTGAGTCATAAGTAATAGCTAATAATTTTCAGGTCTCAAAAAAGCTTGCTTGAACAGCTGTATATAAAATAAAAAGTTATTCTGTTCTACCCTTTTCAGACTTTACCACAGCGAAGTAATAACTAAAATTAGAATCTTAATTTTCAGTAACAAAAGGTCTAAGGTTTATTTTAAGATTTTGTTTCCAGGTTTTCTACTCAGTATTTTCTATGAGCAACTGATTACAGGCTGACAATTCATCTCTGCCAAATGTACATTTAGAGAAGTGTGAAGTTGTTTGAATGAAAATTTAAACCATTTGTGTCATTTTCATACTCAAATATACCAACTTATGATTTTGAACCTATTTTTACATTGTTTTGCTAATATTCTTTCCCTATAAAGTTGGTGATGGTATTTGTCCATTCAGTTTTTGAAAAAAATACTAACTTCATTAATATTTTTACAGTATTAGAATTAGAGATATGTTTATAAAGGGAATAGTTTTGGGTAATTTTTTATGTGTCTGCAGTAGTCTACTATAATATAAAAGCAAAACGTAGAACATTAGTTAAATATTTATAATAGTTTTTACTTTTACCTATATAATAAATTTAACTAAAATGTGAGTTGTACATTTTTAAAATGAGTTGCTTCAGTAGTTTGGAGCATTCTAGAATATAGTGATTTTAAACTGTTTGAACTTAAATTGAGTATGATTTTAAAATAAATTATGAATAATTTTTAATAAGTCATAAATCTATTTGATGTTTTATTCAAGAGATTTATTGAATGCCTACTATGTGTAGGTACTGTGCAAGTGCTACAGATGGACACAGATAAAAATCAATACTTATCTTCAAGGAGCATATAGTATATTTGCAGGAAAGAAGAAAAGAAGAGCAAGGTTAGTGTTGCATTGATTAATGATAGAGGTAGGGAAACTAATTGAGAGCATGTGTTAATAATTGGGGCCAAGTAGTAAGGTAAAGACAATAAAGGCTTCCCTAAAGAAATTAGCTTTATAATAGGTTCAAAGGATGAGGTGTCATGGACACTGTGGGTAGCCACCTTTGTTTGCAAAAACTTTTATTAATGGTGAAGTGGTTTATATGCAAGCTTACAAGGTATTCTTCAAAAAGAATACCTCCTTAAAAAGTTTTTTCTTAACTAGACACACATCTGAAATCCCAGCCACCCAGGAGGCTAAGGCAAAGCTCAGCCTGGGCAACTTAGCCAAGACTCTATTCTTAGAAGGGGCTGAGAAGGTAGTTCAGCATGCTCTGTGTTCATTTCCATCAAAATAACAAAAATGCTTTCGCATTAGGAAGGAATGGCTTTTGTTGAAACAAGAGTACACACACACAGAGTTGGAAATTAATATTTTATGAGAGACTACATTTTGTCCAACTCCCCTAAAATACTGCATATCAAGACATGGCCATGTAGTTCCACTATTGGAGAAGTCACAGAAAATAATGTGTTTCTTGGCAACAACTAAATGTGATTTATGCTTTTGGTGTGTCTGTTGGTCCATTGTTTTAAGAACATGCATGTTTAAGCATCTTTAATGCAGCTCGCTTGCCCTATTTTTTTCCTCACCATTCTTACATTCTGGTCCTTGTTAGTGTACTTTTTTTGTTTGTTTAAGTATGTCTTTTCTTTCACCAAAGATCTTTGAGGGCAGTGTTACCATTTGAATCTTAAATGTCCCCAGAGACTTGTGTGCTGTGGAGAGGTGGTTGAATTTTTAGTATTGGGCCTAGCTGGAAGAAGTGAATTCATTGGGGCATGCTTTTAAATGGAGCATTTCAACCTCAGTATCAGTGTCTGTCTGTGTCTCTCCTTCCCTCCCCACATCTTCTTGGCCACCATGAAGTGGACCACTTTGCCGTACCACTTGCTCCTTGTCATGATGCTCTGCCACACCACAAGATCACTGTGATGGGGTTTTATCTGAGGTATTTTGTCATAGCTATTGAAAGCAGACTAACAGTGTCAGGGAATTTTCTAGGTACTTTGTGTATGAGAAGTCTCTTAATCTGAAATGATCATTTGACATTACAGAGTTCTGGGGCCAGGGAGAAGTCTCAGTGGAATAAGTGCTTCCTTGGCAAGCACAAGGGTGTGAACTCAATCCCCGGTTCCACAAAAAAAAAAGACATTACAGACATCTGAATTCCCACATACTTTTTCCCTCAACATCTTCAAGACAGTATTCCACTGACTTTCAACATATACTCTTACCTGATGAACATTTGGATTTCTTTTTATAGCAATAATTATGTCTTTGGTTATTGTTTTTAATTGGAAAGTTAAATCTATTTTGATAAGTATGAAATTATAATGAAACAAGAAAATTAAAACTGATTGCAAGGCTTTTTTTTTTGCTTTGTTCTACTCCGCTTTCTTTTGTTTTGAGACAGGGCCTGTGTATGTAGCTCAGGCTGAGCTTGAGCTCATGATGTAGTGTGGGCTATGTGGGCCCTGGATTGCCTTCCTTTTTTTCTTTCTTTTTTTTTTTTTAGTGGAGCCGGGGACTGAACTCAGGCCCTTGCTCTTGCCCGGGAGGCACTTATTCTACTGAGCTATCTCCCTGGCCCCTTGGATTGCCTTTTAACTTGTGAGTTTCTGCATCAACCTGTACAAATAGGCGTGTGCCATCATGCTTGGCTCTTGCAAAACTTTCTAATAACATAAAAATGTTAATCATAAAAGAAAACACTGATAATGTAGACTTAAAATCTGCTTTTTGGAAGACTTAAAAATGAAAATGAGTTATAAACTTGAAGTATTTTATTTGTATATGATTATTTGGTTTATATATGCATATTAGAAAACTAAATTGCACATTACCAATTTTTTTTTTTTAAATTGTGCTTCAAAAAAATGCCATCAAGATAGTGAAAAGAGGGTGATTTGGAAATATGGCTCAGCAGCATGGCACCTGCCTGGTATGTGTGGAGTCCTGAGTTTGATTCCCAGTTTAAAAAATAGTGAAAAGACAGCCGACAGGATGGGAGAAAACACTTGTACTAAATATTTAAACTGGTCTTATATCCAGAATATGTAAAGTGATCTTACAACTTAATATGAAAACCTAGGACAGATAACTATTTTAACAGTGATGCTGGGAAAACTGATTATTCACAGGCAGAAGAATGAATATCAACCCAACTCTTTCACCCTGTACTAAAATAAAAATAGATCAAAAACTTAAATAATAAAATAGAAACATTGAATCTCCTGGAAGATAAAATAGATAAAACTCTTGAAGACATAGGCAGGGGCCTGCTGAACAGAATCCCAGTTGCACAGAAATAACACCAACAAATCTGTTTATTTTAAATTTAAAAGCTGCACAACAAAGAAAACAGAATGAAGAGACAATCTACAGAATGGAAAAAAAAAAAATTGCCAGATACTCCATAGACAGAGGACTAACATCTAGAAATACAAAGAACTCAAAAAAAATTAGACCATTCCAAAATAAAAGATCCAGTCAAGAAATATACAATTGAAGTGGACACTCCTCAAAAGAAGTATAGTCAATAAATATGTGAAAAAACTCAAAAGAAATACAAATCACAGTAACTGAGATTCCATTTCACTCCACAAATAATAGCTATCATGAAGAAAAAAAAAATAATAAATGTGGTTAAGCTGTGGAAAAAAAGGAAGCCTACATTGCTGAGAAAGTAAACTAGAACTACCCCTATTACAATCAGTATGGAGAAGAGTCATAAAACTAAAAAGAAACCCCATTTGACACAGCTATACTTCTGTGTATTATCCAAAAAGGATTAAAGCCATAATGGTAATATACACACCCATGTTACCCATGTTTAGCAATACAACTCACACAAGTCTTGCAAGTGACATTGAGACAATACACAGAGTAAAATAAACCAGACTCATAAAAGTTAGGTCATTTGAGAAATGTAAATTAAAACACTGAGATTCCATCTCACTCCAGTAAGAATGACTGTCATGAAGAAATCAGCCACAAACACATATTGGCAGGGTTGTGGGGAAAAAGGAACCCTTCTCCACTGTAGGTTGGAATGTAGACTGGTGCAACCACTGTGTACATCAGTATGGGGAGTCCTCAAAAGACTAAGAGGTTCCATTTGACCCAGCTGTTTCATTTCTGGGTATCTTCTCAGAAGAATTAACATATCACAGCAGTATATGTGCACCCATGCTTAGAGTAGCACAATTTGTTATAGCTAAATCTTGGAAACAACCCAAATGCCCATCAACAGGAATAGATGAATAAGGTGTATTTTTATACAATAGAATATTATCCATATAGAAGGATAAACTGGAGACTTTAGGTAAATGGATGGAACTGGAAACCATATTAAGTGAAACACATGTGTAAACATCATATTGCCTCCCTAGTGTGAGAAGCTGAAAGAGTAAGATTGAAAACGTACAGTAGATATTGTGAAATGGAAAGAAACTATTCAAAAAGAGAAAAATGGGTGGGGGAAAATGAAAAAAGGAAGAGAAAAGACACAAATGAGTTACACTATTTCTCTTAGTTCACTGAGAAATATTTGTTCTAATGTTGTTTGGACAATTAAATGCTTATATCTTGTACTAAGTAATTTAACGATGATATACAATGTATTAACTATTGTTTTGAAATTTTTGTCTTATTACAATAAAGTTAAATATCTCTTATATGAGAACCCTAAAACAAAAAGAAAACAGTAAAAGATAATAGAAAACAGGGAAAGTAGAACTCTTAGAGCTTGGAAGGGAATTTAGGAAGAAAGGGAGAAGAGGTAAAGTAAAAAATATTAACCATATGTACTAACTCCCTTTAATGTGTGTATTGTGTATTGCAAACATATACTAATAAGAACCTAATAATAAAAAAAAAAAGACCAAAGATTGAGACAGGATTTTCTCTTAAAAAAACCTGAAGCCAGGCATGGTGGCACACGCTGGTAATCCCAGCACTTGGGAGGCTGAAGCAGGATGGTCATTGTGAGTTCAAGATCAATATGAGCTACAAAATGATCTCAAGGCTAACCTGAACTGTATAGTGAGACCCAGTCTCAAAAAAAAAAAAGTCTGGATAGGCAATACAAACATTAAAAGATGCTAAAACATCATTTGGCATTAGGTAAATGCAAATTAAACTACGATAAGATATTTCTTAAAGTTTAGAGACAGATAATACCAATAGTTGGTTAGGATGTGGAATAAGTAATGCTTTCAGATACTCGCTGGTGGGAATGTAAAGCTGCATGACCAGTATAGGAAATTAACTTAGCATTTCCTATGAAGTTAAATGTACACTTACATGTGCCTTGACAGTTCATTTTTTCAAGAACGTGAAATAAGACATATAAGCTTATATATTATATGGTATCTCTCACTTGAGTAAGACAGTGAAAAAACAAAGAGGATAAAGGATGGATAGAAGGGGACAAGGATGGATCCTTACAATAGGAAAGTAGTTCAGGAGAACAAAGGTGAAGGGTAAGGATGAGAAGAAGGGAATATAAGTAGAATGAAGATACGCCATGTACAAGAACTTAATAGCCTCAATCTGTGTAAGCATTATATGCCATAACAGCTAAGATTAATTGACAAGAATGAGAATTGGGGCAGGGGAAGGCTAAAAAGAAAACTAAGCTATAGTATGTACATGTACAATTTCCCAAAATGACTGTAAATTGCATATACTCCAAAAATACACAAATAAAAGACTTTTTTTTTCAAAAGAAATACATATGAAAAACATGAATGTTCATAGCGGCTTTCTTCATCAAAATCTTGGAAACAACCTAAACATCTATTGACAGCTGAGTGGATAAATGTGTTATACAATTGAATACCACTCAGCAACAATAACAAGAAGCCCAGTATTATATGTACAGTAACATAATGGATCTCAGAAACATGCTGAGTAAAAAAAGACATGAAAGAGTACAAACTTGTTTCTTCACATGAAAGTTTAGAACAGATAAAATTGATCTCTAGTTAAACTTGCTGCAACTACAAGTTCTATCAGTGTTGCAGAGTATCACGTCAGAACAGCATTTACCTGAAGGTGTGACTGAATTTCTGTGCTTCCAAGATCATTTTGTTGGCAGGGCTTAGTTCCTCACAGGTTGTCAAACTGGGGCCTTAGTTTCTCACTGGATGCTGGCCTCAGTTCCCTGCCACATGGTCCACTTCATAGCACATACCACAACAAGCAACTCCCTCATGAATGATTTGAAACATGTCAAGATGGAAAATAACATTTTTAAAACCTAAAAGTAACACCCATAATTTTTATAATGCTATTTTCACTGTAAGTCACTGAGAACAGCCTGCTTTTAGGAGTTTGAAGGCCAAGAGATGGTACTACTGGAGGCCATCTTACAGGTCAGGTTAAACATATGTAAAATAGAAGGTAGTAGTGCTCATCAGCTTTTTACCTGTAACTACTCAGCTATCTCATGACCAACTTGACATTGAAGAAAAAATATAATCTTAGAAATCATGGCAGACCTCACTGGTCTCCCAGCCTACCTAACTCATATAGATAGCAGAAGCGCTGTGTATCTGAGTTGTTAGGATTCTGGTGATGGAGATGCTTTTCCAAAGATCCACATGGCTCAGTATGCACTGGATATGGGAATCAAAAACTGTACTGACCATTTAGGTAGATTCCAGAGGGAGAATTAAATAATGATGTGATTTATCAGTAGGGATGATATAAACATGCAGACACCACATGCTATTAACAGAATAAAATACACTTGTAACCTTGGAAAAATCTATCACAACTTGTCACACCAGGCCATTTCAAGCAATTGAAAAAAATGGCTCCTGCTTATAGAACCTAGTATACACCATCTCTATAAATGGCCTTGTAGTTCAAGATTAATAAAATTTATGGGGAGCACCTTCTCCTGCACCTATCGTATTTTTCTAGTTAAAAGATGACCACAAAGGAACAAGAGTGGAAGATTCCTCCTTATAGTTCCAATTGGAAAAAATACCAAGATTTATGTAATTCCATTAAACATCTAGATGCTGATAAAAGAGGATTTCAGACAATACACATAAATGAAAATTTTTCCAAACTGAGTGAAGCCATATATTTTACTAATCAAATTTATGAAACAAAGTGTGTGCCCAAGTAGAAATAAGCTCAAAAAGAAAAGGAGAAGCATAAAACATAAATGATCCAAAAGCCAGGGAGATGAGGACTAGGATCAAAACCTATGTGGAAAACAGGATGGGAAGACAAAACTGGAATTTCCCAAGGGCAGTTCCTGATAGGAGGTCACAACTCAGAGAAATGAAAATCAAGCTATCAATGAAGTCCCTCTTGGGTGGCCAATTCTTAGACTTCTAAAGAAGTTCAGCACGACCACCGATGTTTCAATAAATCTAAGGGTCTGAACAGTGGATTTGCAGATGGAAGTGAAATTTACATTTATAATCTAGTTTGAAGAGATGGTAAAGATGGGTCTCAGAGTTTTTATAGGTCCAATGAAAATCTGGACATGTATGATGACTTGTGGTTTGTATCTAGGTGTCCCCACACCCCAAAGCACTATGTAGTCATGGGGTGGACTTAATAGAAATTAGGATTACTGCCTTGCAGCTAGTTGAGTATGGACTGAAACCTCCACTAACTGAGCTAAATAAACGTTTCCTTTCTTGATTTTGGGTGGTAGGTATTTTATCCCAGTAATGAGGAAAAAGTAACTAGAATCTGAAATGAAGTATTAACAGGTGCCAACAGGTGGTTTTATGGTTCAGACAGCAGACAGGCTGTTAAGGACCAATTCAGCTTGAGTGAGATCCTTTTGATTTGGACAAGTTTTAGAAGAAAACAAACAGCATGATGGCTCTAAAGACCTTTATCACCACCTTCCCTAAGGAATATAAAGGCAAGATGATACACCTCTGTTCATTGTGACTTAACTATTATCCATCACTCTAATGAGGCAAATCATGGGGGACTTTGTAAATTGTCATGATGAAAAACAAACTTGGTATCAGAACACAAGCCTACTTTTTTTTTTTTTTTGTCTTTTTGAGACTGTCTTGCTATTCAGTTCAGGCTGACCATAAGCTCACTTTGTAGTCCAGGCTGGTCTTGAACTTGCAATGATCCTCCTGCTTGAGCCTCCCAAGTGCTGAGATTATGGGTGTGTGCCACCATGCCTGGCTCACACCGATTTTTAATTGTAGGATATGGGGGGAACTCCAATTACTTACTTTAATTATTTAGTTTTTTTTTTTTTTTAAAGAATGGGTTGTATTGTCTTCTCCTTTTTTGTACTTATAGCATATACTGTCCCACATGAAAAATTGATATTATTTCCTTTTATGACACTAGTTGATAAGTTCCAGCTGAAGTAAAACCACTAAATTATTATGGCCCTAATTCAACATGGCTGAATTCCAAAAACAATAGCTTATCTTCCCAATGGCCACTTCCTCCTTCTTCCTCACTCTAGTCCTGGATATAACTTTTTTTTTATCTTTCCTGTGCCACAGTGGTGATCCAAATCAGCTCCTTAGGTGTCACTGAACTTGTCCCTCAAACTCTGCCCTTAGCAAAAATATCAGCCTTCCTTTGTTTCAGATCAGAAGATCCTCCCCTCAGATTCTCTCCCAGTCCTCAGAGTTAAAAAAAGCCCTCCCCCCTACTGTCTTTTACTTCTGCTTCTCTGTCATGCCAGAAAAGCCTAACACTAGTTGTATGTTCAAAATTATAGTTACTGTAGTAACTATAGCTTATGACTAAAGTTATCCTAACTACCATGAGTAGGAAGATATTCATATTGGACTGGGGTACCAAATGAATTTTGTTCACATTGCTCTGGAGTAGGAAAAGCAAGGTTTTGCTTAGTACAATTATTAAACATTATTATTATTATTATTATTATTATTATTATTATTTTAGTACATGGTCTACAGGGTCTCACTACACAGATCAGACTTATAAGTGATCCTCCAGTTTTCAGCCTCCCAAGCACTGGGATTATAGGCACACACCACTACACCCAGGCTCAGTTGCCCTCTCAGTGCACCTGAGGGGAGGGGAGGGCAGGGGCAGAGCCAGCACTGCATGTGGGGCCTGGGATCGAATGCAGTTCTTGTGCCTGCATAAGGAGGGGTTTTATTCTGCTGAGTTATCTGGCCAGCCCAGTGCAATTTTTTTTTCAATAAAAATGTTTAGTCAAAAAACTGACACAATGCAGGATTACAATGAATATTTTTAGAAGGCTCATGCACTAAGATCCTCATTTTTTTGTTAATTTCTACAAGTCCAGATTTCAATTTAAGATTTAATTAATAAATTTAATTTAATTAAAATTTAGTAAATACTTCCTAGGGAGAGCCTTCCCTTGTACCTGATAGTAATATAGTATACTTCTGCTGTATTTTATAGTAATAGTACTATATTTTTATTCTGCATCTACCCTAAATTTAGTTATTATTTGTTCAAAATCCACTTAGAATAAAGAAGAGGATAGACCAGTGGTGGGGAATATATGGCACACATGCCACAGGAAGCTGTACAAGGAAAGCTCTGAAAGGTTCACAATCACTAAATTAGAAAAAGAACCAAGCAGATATGGTAGACCCATATGACACACAGAAATTCAATTCAGAGGATTTTTGATTCAAAGGAAAGTGGATTCTTCTGTGGATAACTCCTCCATCTCTCTCTGTTTATTTTTGGCAGAACTGGGGATTGAACTCAGATCCTTGCACTTGCCAGGGGAGCACTTATTCTACTGAGCCATCTCCCCGGCCCCTCCATCTCTTTTTTTATTCAGTTATTCTGACACAAGTTCTTCAATCTATCAGTAACAAATGCTTGAGGGACTGTAGGGGGAAAAGGAACCCTTCTTCACTGTTGGTGGGAGTGTAGGCTCGTACAACCACTGTGGAAATCAGTGTGAAGATTTCTCAAAAAACTAGGATTACAGGTCCCCTTTGACCCAGTTGTTTCCCTTCTGGGTATACCACAGCAATATATGTGCACCCATGTTTATAGTAACACAGCTTATAATAGCTAAATCTTGGAAATTACCCAAATGCTTATCAACTGAGGAATGGATAAAAATACGGTATTTTCATACAATGGAGTATTACTCAGCTATAAAGAATGATCAACTTGAAGCTTTTATAGGTAAATGGATGCAACTAGAGACCATATTCAGAAGTGAAATAAATCAAACCCATGTGGGTAAACATCATATTGTCACTCTAGTGTAAGAATATAAAAAGAAGGGCTGGGGAGATGGCTCAGTGGAATAACTGTTTCCCTGGCAAGTGCAAGGGCCTGAGTTCAATCCCCGGTTCCACAAAAAAAAAAAAAAAAAAAAAAAAAAAAAAAAAAAAAAAAAAAAAAAAAAAAAAAAAAAAAAAAAAAAAAAAAAAAAAAAAAAAAAAAAAAAAAAAAAAAAAAAAAAAAAAAAAAAAAAAAAAAAA
>PVKA01039129.1:0-19708 GCA_004027165.1 Ctenomys sociabilis
GTGTGTGTGTGTGTGTGTGGTGTGTGTGTGTGTGTGTGTGTGGTGTGTGTGTTTGTGTCTGTGTCATCAGGTATTGAACCCAGACCTTCACTCTGCACTACACCCATCTCCTTACGTCTTATTTTAAGAGCCTTGCTAAATCGTTGTGCTTCCCAGGCTGAGGATGAACCTGTGACTCTCCTGCTTCAGCCTTCCACAGTTCCAGGACCATGGGCAGGAGCCACCTCTCCCAGGTGGGAAGGACTCAAGCTGCAATCAGGAAGTGAGCAGGGTTAGTGACACAGTGGCCCAGGTGCTGGCCTTGGCCGACCTCCAGCTGCACAGATGCTGCTGGTGCCACGCCCCACTTTGCTCACAACGCCAGGCAGGGCACTTCTGGACAGGCTTCTGTGTTCCCAAAACACTAGTCCTACTAGTGCTTCTTCTAGCACTCAGCTCCCCTCTCCCTGTTGCTCCCTCAGCCCCAGTCACCTCCATTGCCTTCTGAGCTAGCCCCTGTTGGGCCACCAGCTCCTCACCCCTCCCTAAGTCAGACAGTTTTTTTAAATACAGCCCTGAAATTCCCAGACCAAATTGTAGCTGGGCCACCCAAACATGCAGAGGGTTTTAAGTCATTGAAGGAAAACATATCTTCCACACTGTCTGAATTGCAAGCCTAAGCCCATCCAGACTTCCCCATTATAGCATGTGCTGTGTTTCCTAGATGAATGCATGCACACAATGTGGTATGTCTACACAATGGAATATTATTCTGCCATCAAAAGGGATGAAGTGCTAATATATTCTGCAACATAATTGAACTTTGAAAACATAAACCTCTGTGAAAAAAATCCATGTGCAAAGAAACAAATGTGCCATTCTGCTTATGCTAGGTATTTGCAGCAGTGAAATTCTTAGACTCAGAAAGAAGAATAGTGATTACCTCAGAGAGAAAGAGAGAGAAACAGGGCAGTATGGTTTAATGAGTGCTGTTTTCCCTTGGACTGATGAGAAATCCTGGTGACAACTGCCCACCACGAGCATGCTTCAGGCCAGTGAATTACACACTTGAGGATATGCAAATTCCCTGTTACGATTCACCACAGTTTGAAGAAATACAAGTAAATACCTCCCTCAGATCAAGACAAAAGAGGAAATCATGGCAATGGTGCTCCATATTTGACAAGTGAATCCGTGCTCAATTAGCAGTTGTGGGGCTGGTCAAATGCCTCAGCAGATTGCACTTGCAAGCAGGCGCAAGGGCCAGGTGTTTGATCCCCAGGCCTGCCGTGCCAGCCCCGCCCCCAGGGTGCACTGAGATGGCAAATGAGACCGGGCATGGTGGCACGTGCCTATAATCCCAGCTCTCGGGAGGCTGTAAGCAGGCGGATCACTACAAGTCTGATCTAGCAGTGAGACCTGAACGGCCTGTAGACCCTTCCCTAAAATACAAAAAAAAGAAAAAAAAAAAAAAAAAAAAACGCATACACACACAATTGTGATTATTTAGCAATGAGATAAAATCCATTTTTTCATTTACTATAGATACATTAGTTTGAGAAAGTCCACATAGTTGTTTGAATTTAAGTATCTATTAGTCCATTTGAATATGACTACTTAATCAAGTTGGATATTCTGTTACCCTCAGGGCACCAAGAAAACAGATCACTGACTCTAGGATGCTACACAGCATTATTACCTAGGAGGTAAGGTATTACCTATGAGGCGCACATAGCTAAAAAACCCAACGCTGAATCTTATCCATCTTTCCCCCTGCCATTTACATTAGTGACAGGGAACTGAGTAACATAACATAGCTACAATCAGCAAATTTAAACTTTAATGAGCAATACAGAACAAAGAAACCCTAGCAAATATATGACAGAGAAATAGAGACGACTTAAGAAACCTGTCAGCCAGTATGGACTTTATCAGATCCTAATTCAACCACATTGAAAAAACATGAGAAGAAATTTGATAATTCTGTAGATGTTTGTTGTTTAAGAGTTGTGAATTCTGGGATATGATGTGGCTCTGTATTGTTTAGCAAGGTCTTCTCCTTAAGAAACAAATATTAAAATGTTTACAGAAGAGACTATCAGAGACTTGCTTTAAAACATAGATATCCCACTTATGGCCATTAAATTTATAATTATTCAACTTTGCAATAGTGCAACAGCAAACCCATACAATTATTTTTCATCTTCAGATCAGCCTTCAATAAATTCCATGAGCTACTCAACACTTTACTATAAAGTAGCTTTTTGTGTTGGGTTTTGCCCCAATATAGCTCACAAAAGTATTCTGAATACATTAAAGACAGTTTCAGCCACTTATATTTGCTAGGTGAGATGTGCTGAGTGCACTTTTGAGCCATGATATTTTCCATTTACAATAGGTTCATCGGGAAGTGACCCCTTCATAAATCCAAATTTCCCCTTACAGAACACAATACCCAGCACTCATGATTTAAGGGAGAAAAGGTTTACCTCAGCTTCTGGTTTGGGGGAATCCAGTCCGTGGTCAGCTGGCCCCAAGGCAGGAAGACCACAGTGGGAGGACAGGGCACAGCAAAGCAGCTTAGTATGTGGGGGCATGATGCAGAGCTGGGGCACAGAGCCAGAGCAGGTGGGGCAGGAGCCAGCAACAGACCCTGAGGCCGAGCCTCAGGACCCAGCCAGAGGCACCTAGAAGTGAGCTCTGCTATCCCCTTGGAAGGGACCCCAAATCCCATCAACTGAAACTCTATCCTACCATAAGGAGAACCTATGATTTAAGTGAAAGAAGGAAGAGAAAGAGAAAAGATAAAGTGGGCTGTGAATTAGTATCAACAATGGGTGACGGGCACACGCAGATTCAATTCCCCCCTCACTCTGCTTTGCAGGGCCTGTTCATACGGTTCCCTCTTCTCTTCTAACTCCCTGGGTGGCTCCTACGTACTAGAAGCTCAGTCACAGGCACTCTGGTGATGTGGCCCCTCTGCCGGCCTCCTGCCCACCTGCTTCCTGCTGCAAAGACCCCGGACTCAGATGCTCCACGTGCCATGCTGTCATGGCTCACAGCTCTCTGTCCTGCTCCTGTGGTCCTCTCCCTCCCCATCATCAGAAACACTGTCCCCATTATGCCTGCCCAGAAGGTCCCAGTGTCCCCATTCCTGGATTGGGAGCTTTTCTCAATGATTTTATGACGACCTATTTTTCAGATGGTGCTGTAAATCATGCTTTAATTCCCCACTAACTCACTGGACTGGGTGTCTGACACAGAGCAGACGTGCAATAAACCTTTGTGGAATTATAAATGGCTGAACAAACAACCGAATAAATAGCATTGTTGCCATTATTATTAACAGTTCTCTCCACTGACAGTTTGCCATCCCCAGAGAGGAATAGATGCTCCCTCATAGCTGGGAGGGAAGCCCTGAGGAAGAGCCTATAAAAATGAAAACACACAAATGGGTAAACTGCCTCAGTGCACCGACAGTTGGAGACACACGGAATCAGCCAACTTTACAGTTCCCAGAAAATTCAGACCCCAGTCAAGGAAGGGAAGGGCTAGGGGCCCAGTCTGATTCTGGGAATTTTGAGTCCAAAGAAATCCAACCTTCACCTTCCTGGTACCTGTTCAATCTTAGGACTTGCTCCTTCTGAGGTCACTAACTCCTCACTTGTCTCTGGAAGGCCTCTTTGAGGCCTAACACTGGCTAATAATCATAGAGCCAAACAGGCCCGGAAGTAGTATGCTGGCAGAGCAGCCAAGTTGATGAATGAGATGACAGTGGGACCAGAGTCCTGGTGCTCAGGGACACTGACAGAACCGGAAGTTCATCCTCCAGAAGAGGTAGGACTTAGGTGCATTCTCTTAGGAGGTGTCTGGGTGTTTGTTCGGGTTTCCAATCTAGTGAGGGAAGTGACAAGCAGAGGGGCCTCTATGTCCTCAGCTACACCATCAAGATGTGCTCTTCCATCTCACTTCCCCACCCCACTCCGGTGGACTCAACTCCGACCCAGCTACTGCACAGCACAGGCCCCATACCCAGGTACAGGCAAGTTTAGAAGAGGACCAGTGTACAGTTAGTATGCACCATTTCCCTGGGGCTCTCTCTTAGGAGAGAACAAAAGATGGGCAGCCAACTCCTGCTAAGTCATGAGGCCAGACTGGGTGACAGAACCATTCTGGAGCCAACCTAGGTTTGGGGGAGGACACAGTGACAGGTCCCTGAGGATCCACTGGCCACATCTGCAGTCTGGATGGAGTCAGGGGCCTGTCTTCCTCCTCCTCTTCCCAACACAGCAGACTGTGACCTACCGAAGCAGCCAGGTGGGGTTCCCAACAGAGATCTGAGGATAAAACACAACAGACCTGGGTTCCTGTCCCCCTGGCCTTTCTACCCTAATGGCTCCGACAACTGCATGGGGCTGCGGGGCAGAACCACCTCCACCCACCAGAATCAGTTTCTAGACCCAGCCTCCAAGGCTGGGGACCAGACATCTGTAGCCTTGTCTTTTGGCCTTCCTGCTGGATTGCAGGGCACTCCACAATCCCTCATCTCTAGCAGCATCAGTCTCATGCAGGCTCCTGGAACCTCACAGTGCTGTGCCTCATGCAGGGCCTGGTCGAGGGCAGAGCCAGGAAGCTGCATTTCTTACCAGCTGCCAGCTGACATTGCACACTGTGTGGGAACGAGGCCTGGACCACAAATGGTCAGCCCTGGAGCTCTACCCCCTCTCTCATCTGAAATGAAGACAACGGCTGCCTCCGTGCAGCTACAGAAGAGATTAAGGATACGGTCTGGGAAGCACATGCAGCAGAACACAGGCACCAAACACACCCCCAACACAACGGAAGGGACTGTCATGTCACTGTGGGTGTATCACTGTGCTGTCCAGGAAAGACACTGTGCTGGTCATCTTTCTCTCCCACTTACTATTTCTTTGCCTTCTCAACATTTAAAAGCATCCCAAAAGAAGCACGCATTCACATTTCCTGGCCAGATTCTCTCTGGAGTTTTTATAGAATGATGCTTATCAGAGGAAAAACATCTGTTCCACTTTCTTTAATCTCTAATTTATCTAATCTCTCCTTGTAAAATAGGTATATTGCTAATGACTGAATTTCTGCCAAGGGAAGGGAAATGCTTGTTTCAATTACTTATCCTTCTCATTGACTTCACCCTCTGAGGTACAATATCATACAACATAAATATAATGAATGGGCCACTTTTTCCAGCATCTTCGTCACTGGCCACTAATGGAGAGACTTCCAGAATAGAAAGATGCCATTTTCCACGTCTCCGCCCAAAGCACCCGACACACGCCTTTCACAAGAATTCTCTTTTCCTCTGATGTGTCCTCCCTCACCATGCCCAAGGAGAACTCTCCCGGCCTGATGACCATGCAGAAGAGCGGCCACCAGAGGGCGCCGCAGAGCAGCTCTACCCGCCCCCTCCAGGGCCAGCGACTCAGGCGCCCGGGCGCATAAGCCCCGCCCTGAGGTGCTCAGTGTCTGCTGGAGTGTTTTTCAGAACTGATAGACACCGACGTGTTTGGTTTGGTTTGGTTTTTTAATTAAGTTAGTAAGCAAATATGACTTGTTCATATGTGTTTATAAAATTAAGCAAAGATCTCATTATTTATAAGTATGGAATTGGAGCAAAAAGTGAAGTGTGGGAATTGAAGCGCTAATGGGGGACGGGGGGGGGGGTGCGAAGAGCTCTTCATTTTACAGGTGAAGAAAGAAGAACCAGAGAGCTCACAATGTCGCCCCCAGTAATGAGGAGTCAGCCCAGACTCGGGCCAGCGCCTCGACGCTCATTCTGTGCTTTGTCCTCGTACCAAGTACGTGCCGGAAGACCCAGCTCTACCGACCGGATGAGCCGGAGAGCCCCATTTCCTCATCTGTCCTCCAGTCCCCCTCACCATGCCACAAACAAAGTAAGAAGAAAAAAACAGGACAACTGACATTTCATACGACAACCTGTGCGCACCGTATCTTCCACGTTTTCACCTTCTTTCTCATTTTGCCTATTTTTATTGTAGTAAAGTATGCACACGATAAAATTAACCATTTTAATCTTTAGGTGTCAATAAATATGTGCACGTAGTTGTGTGGTCATCACCTCCATCTCCAGAATTTGTTCAGCATCCCCAACTAAAGCCCTGGACCCAGGAAACTGTGTCCCCCTCCACCCTGCTGGGCACAGGAGCCCCCTGTTGTACTCTCCGTGGCTGGTTGCCTGTGAGAAGAATCACACAGTGTTCAGCCTTCGCTCCCCAGCTGCCTTCTGGGGTGACCCTGTTGCAGGTGCTGGCCTGACTTTGCTTGTCTGCTGGCTGAACACAACTCTGACGCTTTCACCCCTCAAGCTGGTGCCCTAGAGGAAGCTGAAAGGCAGAGTGAAGAGGGGACGCTGGCCACTCTCGGTTTGAGGCTGAGCCTCAGGTTCTTTGTCCGCATTTACACAACATCAAGGTAGATTTCAGGCCTCCCCAGGCCCTGCCTTGCTCAGTCGTGGGCCCTCCCCGTGTCTCCTCTGTACTTGACATGGAGAGATTGGTCCTTTGCGGGAAGAGCATGCAGCCTACTTCCTGAGCACACTCAGGATGAACAGACCAGGAGATGAAGGTCAAACTAGGAAGAAGCAATGTATTTACCACAACTTGCCTCGAGTGGACAAAGCTCTTCTGCACGCGGGGTTAACAAAGTGAATAAAATTCTAACAGTGCCTGCTTGTCCTGTCAGAAGTGCATGCCACAAGCCCTGAAGATGCCCAGGCCCTTAGGCAGGAAGGTCAGACTGAGGCTCAAGACAGAGTAAAGACATAAGTCAGGCTCCTCGGCCCAATAGCTAGCAAAAGCTACATCCTCAGACATCTAGGGATTTATTCTACAAGTGAACCATTTCTCAGATCTACCAAAACTCATTATAGGTTTTGATCATCTCCCCATGATTATGATCACTGTTATCAGTTATCTGCGTGCAGTACTGAGGATTGACACCAGGGTCTCCACACTAGGCTGCATCCCCAGTCCTTTTGTGCTTTTTGCAGACATCACTTAATTTACATACACATCAGAGGATTAAAATATTATATAATTAGCTCAGGGTTATGCAGCTGCTAAACACCAGCCTGGACTCCAGTTCGCAAGTGATGACCTCAATGCCCATCCAAACTTGCCACTGCTGGACTTAGTTAGCCAGAGATTGAGGCTGCCCTTGGAGGGGAAAAATTCTGTCCCCAAAACAGGGTGGCAGCCACTGATTCAACTCCATGAGCCTTATCTGGGCACCTGCTTTGTGCCACCCTGCCAGGTACTCTGAAAGTCACCAAGATGGACTGGGGCCGGGGAGATGGCTTAGTAGAATAAGTGCTTCCCTAGCAAGCACAAGGACATGAGTTCAATCCCCAGTTCTGCCAAAAAAAAAAAAAAAAAGATGGAGAGGATTCAGCCCTGCTAGAACTGATACCTAAGAAGTTCTTGCTGGGTCTGTCACACTGGTTGGGCTTATGTATGAAGCAATTTTTTTAAATGTATTTAGTCTCACTACAGAGATCAGACTCCTAGCAATCCTCCTCTTTTTAGCCTCCCCAGAACTGGGATTACAGTGTGTGCCACCACACCCAGTCTCCAATTGCAGCCTCAGCATGCCCCATGGGCAGGGCCAGCACCGCAGGCTGCGGATCAAACCTGGGACCCTGCGTCTGCCTAAGCAGGGGCTTTAGTCCAATGAGCTATGTGGCCAGCCCAAGCATTTTTTAAGATAATGCATTTTGAAAGAAACTAAGAAATGCTGCTGGATACATTTAGGTGGGAAAACATAGTACCTTGATTTTTTGCTAACAACTATGCCCAAGCATTTTTGAACTTCACTTATAATTGTAGTGACATCGGACATCCCATAAGACTTGGACTCTGGGCTGGGGACAGAAGGCCTGGGTCCAGATTCCAAGCCTGAAGGTGTTCTAAGTCACATGGTATTTTCTGAAACCACACTTACTTCAGGAATATGCAGAAAGACCAGAAGGAGCCCAGATCTGTCCCATACAATTTTTTAAATGTATTTTGTATAGAGTCTCACTATGCAGCTCAAACTCCTAGGAGTCCTCCTGTTTTCAGCCTCCCCAGCACTGGGATTATAGGTGTGTACCACCACACCCAGTCTTGGTGACCAGATCAGCACACCCAGAAATGGGGCCAGCACAGCATGTAGTACAGGGGTCCCTTGCTTGCCTAAGCAGGTGCTTAGTCCATTGAGCTATCCTCAGCCTTTAGGATATTCTTTAGCTGGACTAATAAATAGAAAATGAAGCAACGTTCGGAGGTTGGCTGATTCTAAAAGGAAGAAAATTCCTCTCAGTGGTACAAGAGCCCTTTGTAGTTTCCACTGCTCCTTGTCCCTGACAATATCTGCCAGTTTTCTGATGGAGAGGAAAGTACCTGAGGTATTCAGGGGGCCCAAGGTCTGGGAGGGTCACAGACTAGGCTGGGGAGAGGTGCTGTTTGATCCTTACACCTGATTCCCTTGGCTCCCTCCCAATGTGTCACTGAGGAAAAGGACGTGTGTTCTCCAGTTTGTGGTGAGGCGTGAACACTCGTAGCAATAAACGAGAAATATAAAGAGGAGTGCTTTCTCTTCTATGAATAACCAGAGGCAAAAATAGGGGAAAAAAAGTTACCTGTGAACATTTTCTTTTAATATCTAGGTAGTTTAAGAGCAAGGTGAAAACACAGAGGCTATTTCTACTAGGAAACTTACTCTTGGGGTAAGTTTAAGTATATTCCAAAGGAAACTGGGAATTTATTTTCTTATAAATAATACAGTAAAATGTTGTCCCCCAACTATATTTAATATGTTATAACCACACGAATGGCTCTCAAGTATCTCCCCCTGAGCACATTCACACAAAACCCATATTGGTTACCAATGTGGTTTTACCTCTAAAAAGCTTCTCAGACCTTCTTTCTCCACCTGCACCTCCCCTGCTTCAATCTAGGGGCCCATGACTAGTGGCCCTGAGTGGTGAGATACTATTTCACTACTTTCTCCTGAGCCTGCTTCAACCCAATATTGAGTTCTTCAAGCAGATCTTAACATGTTACTACCAGGGTCCACATGAAGGGGACTGGACCCTGATTACTGTGTCCCTCCTCCCTCTGTCCACTTTTAACCTCCCACTCACTCTACACTGCAATGTGGGCCAGTGACTTGCTTTAACCAATGATATGTAATCAGAGATGGCACAGACCTACAGAGCACCCCAGGACTTGTCGTGGCTCTTTTGCTTCTTCCGCAAGAAAAGAATACCTCAAACTGGAGCTGCTTCTTCAATCCGGGGCCACAATGAGGAAAACCCTTGCAGCAGAGTGACAGCTCACCTGAGTCAAAATGTTACACAAGCCCAGTGTGCTGGCACATCCTGGCAACCCCAGCCCTGTGGGAGACTGAGCCAGGAGGATCACAAGGCTGAGGCCAGCCTGGGCAACATGGCGAGACCCTGTCTCAACATTTAAAAAACTACTTTAGAGTAATAAGAGTGTAGCTCCATGGCAGAACACCTGCCTATGGTGTGTGAAGCGATTTTAGCTTCACAGTGGCTTCTTTTAAGAAACAGTTTCCTGACTTTCTAGTTAATCTACTGTATGCCTGTCCTTACAGAATGTATCAGATTTATAATTTTATAATTATTTTATTGGATGTTCAATCACTGCCTCTATCTTTCCTGAATGTGTTCACCACAATTATCTTTTTTCTTCTTCTTTTCTTTTTTTTTTTAATGCATTTGGTACAGGGTCTCTCTATGCAGCTCAGACTCATAGTGATCCTCCTGTTTTCAGCCTCCCCAGTGCTGGGATTACAGGTGTGCACCACCATGCTAGGGGAGAGGGGTGCAGCATGTGGGGCCAGGGATCAAAGCCCAGTTCTTGTGCTTGCCTGAGCAGGTGCTTAGTCTGCTGAGCTATCTTGCTGGCCCCACAATTGTCTTCATTTAACGTCTGTCCCTCCTCCAGCCTCCACATACTCACACACCCTCAATGTTTCAAAAGAAACCTCCTTTCTAGATGTGCTAATCATTGAATTCAAGACATAGTAGATTGCTGACTCCTAATAGATCTTTGATACATTTTTGTGAATTAATAAATGATTCATAAAGGGCCAAATACTACAGCTGAAAAGTATACTATAAAATCTAAATATAACAATTACTAACAAGCACTTATTACTCAACTGGGTTAAGTGACATGATTAAGTGTTTATATTTCACACCAGTGCCAAGATTGGCATAATTTGGATGTCTGTCTTCTCCAGCACCAATCCATTCCTGCCTCCAAAGAGCAGATCAGTAACAAGTGTGTTCCACTGCATCAATCCTTGCAGCATGACTGCGAAACCCAGTACACAATGGAATACCTGGAGGGCTTGGTAGAAACACAGGATGCTGGGTTCCAGGTAGAGTTTCAGATTCACTAGAGAAGGTGGGATTCTAACAGTTTCAGGGGATTCTGTGACCACTAATCTGAAGGCCACCTGTGGGGGTCATGCCTTGTTATTTGCAAACAGAGCAACTTCTGTATCAGAGGAACTTCAAATGGATTATCACATTGACCCCTGAAATGACCAGATCCTGGGATGTGCATCTTTTCAGTCCATACCCATCCATGTGCCCCAGCCCCCAGACTAGCTGCTGCTGCCTCTTCAGAAGGCAGAATCTTCTTGGATGTGTCCATCTTAAACATACTACATCCTCCTTCTGAAGCCAGTCACCCCATAAATCACACACAATGTTTGTTTTTTAAAAAAAATAAAATGTCAGGCTTGCTCAGCAAAACTGGACAAGCAGAGGGAAAATTGAATTTCAACTGAGTCAAGGTTAAATTCACCTGTTTCACAAGAGATTAAGTTCGCCACCAGCCAGTCAACTCGGGGGCTCTCCACACTGAGCCCCACCCTCTCAGGCCCCTTTTCCACCTATACCCCACCCCCTAACAAAATCAGCTCAGACTCAGGCTAACACAGCATAATGTATGCTGTTGTATACAATCTCAGAGGTCTACACTAAGTTAAAAGATTACAATTTGAACTGGAATGTCAGGGTTACCAAGACCCCTTCCTTGGGAGTCTCAAGTAGAAAGGAAGACGGTGTCTGAGAGTCAAGGAGGCAAAGGCAGCAAAGGGGAAAGTGCTCCAGGCCAGGGAGGGGAATGAGAGCTCAGCCTGTGGTGGGGAGTGGTTCCACAGGGCTGGAACAGGGCCAGTGTCACAAAGGATGGGGCCTCTTGAAGGGAGGAGCTGGCTTCCTGTCCCCTCAGGCTGTCACCTGTCCTTCCCCAGCACCTGGACCATGTGTGTTGTTAGTGCTGTGACCTCCACCATCCATTGCTGCCAAGTGCACATGTTGAAGTCCTAACTCCCAGTGCCTTGGAATGGGACTGTACTCAGAAATAAGATTTCAAAGAAGAAATTAGTTAAGACATGTGGCCTGAGGTGCTCTCATCAGTAGGACTGCTGTCCACAGAGACAGAAGACCATATAAGGACACAGGAAGAAGGGAGGAGAGGGCCAGTGAAGTACTTCAGCAGACTAAGCACCTGTTTAGGAAAGCGCAGGGACCGGGGTTCAATTCCTGGTACCGCATGGCCCCACAACCGGGCACATTGAGCCAGCCACTGAGACCAGATGTGATGGTACACACCTGTAATCCCTGCACTGGGGAGACTGAAAAAAAGGGATGATCACTACGAGTCTGACCTGCAAAAAGGGAGGAGAAGGAAAGGTTGGCGTTCAAAACTGAGGTCTACAACTGCAGGAAAATCAAGCTCTGCTAACAGCTCAGTCTTGGACTTCCGCATATCTTTAACTATTTCAAGACACTGCACTGACACATACATATGCTAGAGCAGTGTCACTCTCAGTCACTCAGCCTAGATGCTCACCAACAGATGAATGGGTACAGAAAACATGACATATTTTGGACTAGTATTTGGCCACAGAGAAGAATCAAGTCTTGTTGTTCACAGGACAATGGATAGAACTTGAGATCATAGTCTTTTTTTTTTTTTCAAAAAGTTCACTATTAGATATTCTCTTATATGAAACACCTAAAACATAAGTAAATAAAAGAATTAAACTATAGTAGTGGGCCAGGGACATAGCTCAGCAGCTCAGTGCTTGCCTGGTGGGGCAAGGTCCTGAGTTTGTTTCCCAGTACCAAAAATAATAATAATAATAATAATAATAATAATAAATATAAATATAAATATAAATATAAACATAAACATAAATAGGAAGTGGCAAGAAAGCAAGACTTTTAGGAGATGGGAAAGTGAATGGGGGAGGGTTGGAAAGGGACTTAAAGGATGAAAACTGATCAAGCTACAGCACACGGGCAGTTCCTAAAAGTGAATTCAACTATCACATATTACAAATATATTCTTAAGCAAACAAACAAAAGTGACCCACGAGGAGTGTATAGCAAGTAAGTGCTCCCATCTCCAGAGCCTT
Source organism: Ctenomys sociabilis (assembly GCA_004027165.1). Classification (NCBI taxonomy): domain Eukaryota; kingdom Metazoa; phylum Chordata; class Mammalia; order Rodentia; family Ctenomyidae; genus Ctenomys; species Ctenomys sociabilis. Next base: position 12,478 of record PVKA01039129.1, read on the forward strand.
GTTCTCCACCCTAGGCAGATGACCGCCATTAGAGCTGCAGAGCTGCAGATGTGAAAGGGTCCATCCCAGGGCCAGAGGCTGAGGGCGAGGCAGGGAGACAGCCTGGCCTGCCTGCCTGCCTGCTAAAGCACCGGCCCAGGGAACATGTGGGGCTCTGCAGAGCTTTCAACAGGAGAAGTGAATGGGAGCCATGTTTTCTGCAACATCCTCCCGGATGGGGACAGAGACGTCCAAGGTCTGGTGAGCCTCCCTGCGAGGGGAGACACAGTCACACACCCAGCCCCAAAGACTGACAGCGAGTGGAAGGGAGGGGAGCCCTGATATTACGGGTGCAATCAATAGCCTCGGGCATCCAACAGGATGCTATAGCAATTGAGCATTTATAGGTCAAGCACATAACAATACACAGGAAACCTCACACAGCGATGTTGATTGGAAGCAATTCTTTCTCCCAGAATTATTCTAACAGTGTTTGATACAGAATTACAACATAAAACATGTTTTAGTTTTTAAATGCAACAATCTCTTAGTTAAGACAATGCCTAAGCAATCGAAGGAGGGAAGGACTAAAAATAAGCTGCCTCCTTCCTGTTAGCACAGGCAGAGTCCCTAGGATCCTTTTGCAAGGTCGCCTCAGCTGTCACCTGCTTCCCTCCTGAGCTGGGGCTCTCTGCCTGGCTAGCTGACTACAGTGTCGTGTGTCTTCCCAGCCCAGCCCTGTCTAGGGGACATTGCCCTGGCTCTCCTGGGCATCTGGAGCCCTGCCCTCCCCCAGCCCCCATAGCTCAAACTCATGGCCAAGACTATGCAGAAAAAGGACACAGTATGAGGCTCTCCCAGGACACCTTTGCACAAGGACAACACGCAAGGAGGCAATGCGTGCACAAATGCCACGTGCACTCCACTCTTCAAAACACCAAACCCCAGAAAAAAGCAAGCAGCATGGCCACCTCACAGATCTCCATGCTATCATCTGTGAAGACTATGCCACCAACCAGCCTGCTGGCTGCTCTGCAAAAAGAGAATCTAAGAAAAGCTGCCCGCCTGGAGCAGCCCTGCAGTTCGTCACTCTGCAAGTATGCTGAATTGGTCTGGAGATGCTCCCTCTCCCCAGCTGCTTCTGCTCCCTGCCCTGTCTCCTTGAACCCTTAATGTTTATGTACATGCCCCCGCCCCCTGCAAAATATCTATTCTTGAACTCTGTTGCTTTTGTCCCAAGTCTGAAAGTCAACTTGACTGGCACGTTCCACAGGCCCAGCCACCCTGCCTCACCCCGCACCTTGCTGCTCAGTGCATTCGGGGACACTCACCACTTGGAACAGGGCAGCCAGACTCCCCAAGAAGAGGGAAGGATCTGGCCAAGGCTGTAGTTGGTTTCACCCTGATCAAAACCCATTCTAATCCCTGAAATGGATGTTTCTCACTTAATCCCAATTCTTCACACTTGTTTTAGGATATGATTTAACATGAAATGTGAAATATTTGCCTTGTGACACTCCAGTCTGGTCTGTACACCGATTCCACGGTGCTAATCCCCTCGGAGTGCTGTGACTGAAGACTGGAGCTGGCAGGAGCTCAGTCCCTGGGAGCAGCAGCCTCCTCCGCATGAAGCAGGAGGAGGAGGAGGAGGAGCCGGTGCAGAGCAGGCAGACAGCAGGTCTAGCTGCCCCCCAGGGGCCTGGGCCACGCCCACTCCCACAGTCACACAGCATAGCCTTGAGGTCCAAAAGCAGGAGACCAAGTGGCCACCTGTACTCTCCTAGAGGTAAGAAGCCGAATATCACACACTCTTTCGCATTTTCTCTTCTTTTTCCAAGAAGCAGCTATGGTTAAAACTAGGGGAGGGCGTGGTATCTCCATGGTAAAGCCCCCGCCTGGCACATACCAGACCTGGGTTCAATACCCAGCACCACCAAAAGATTTTATTTTGATGTTTTGGAGTATTAGGTTCAGATCTTAATTACCATTTTGTATAAATCTGAGACAAATAATTTTAAAAATTCAGCAGATTCAATTGATTTTCCTCTTGTTTTGGTAGTACACAGTTGCAGTAGATAGTGATTGCAGTTAGTTTCCTTTGGAAACTGAATGACAATCCCACTTATCCTTCAGGGTTTTAGGAGCATTAAACAGGGTGATGTCTATAAAGAACCCATGACAGTGATGGCAGGTAGGAGACGATCAAATCAGTGGCAGCTGCTGAGACAATCTTACTGTTCTTTACATAAAGGGATCTTACAACCATGCAATAAAATAATGAGCCTTGTTGTGGTTATTAAAAAGATAGAAAAGTCAACTAACATGGTACTTTTTTTACAGGTAGAAAAACAAAATAACAGAAGTTCCATTCACTCATGCATAGTAAGTCAATGTGAAAAATATAATCTCAGTTTGATCATTTGCTACACTCTGGCCCCAGCTGTGGCCTTCTCCTGACACCCTAGAAGGCTCCCTGGGAGAACCCATGCTCCTGCAGCAGCGGGAACAGTGGAGAGTCCTCTCATCAGCTCTGCTGGTCCCCCAGCGCAGCGCAATCCTGACTTTATGACCTTAGTAGGATCTGTACCCCAATTGAATGGCATGACACACCAAGGCAGACCTGATAAGCATGGCACTATTGGGACCAGAGATATAGGCTCCACACATCAGACTAAAAACAAAATAGAACAAAATTAGAGTGAGTAATCCATGGAGACAGGAAAAGTCAAAGAAGTTTTATAAACAAGAAGAGCTACTGTTCTATTTCTAAGCTATTGGTAATAGTGAACAGGGACCCAGCTGCACTCTGCAGACTGACTTCTACCTATGAGCTGATGATACTTCTCTACATGAAGGGATGACAGTGTGAGTGTGTTGGTAAGGATTAGATAACTTCCTCTTTGGGTAATAAGAGGCTTGATTTATTGTATTTCTCAATTCATGATGTAAATAGATCCACTGTAGTCATTTCCAAGTTACCACATGATAGTACGGTAGGCATAGCTGGAAGAGGAGGAATATAATTAGGCTCATGGCTAACAAGGACAATTAGACAATGGGGAAAGGACATCAAAGAGAAGAGATAACTAAACTAAAATTCAATTAAAAAAAAGAAAACCTGAAGGCAGACTAGCTAGGATAAGTGGGAGTCATTCCCAAGAATTCCTTCATATATCTGAGTGTACACTGATCTTTCTATTGGGTATGAGTTTACTCAAGATGATCCATCAAGTTAAATATGAAGAAATACCCATGAACTTATTCAGTGCAGAGAAACAGAACCCAAGAAGCCAAACCATAAACAGATTCCAAGCCCACAGCATATGCAGCGGGCCTGGAAAAGGAATCTAAAGTGTTGCTTTCAGAGGGGATGCAAACCTGTGTAACGACCACAGAAATCAGTATAGAGAGTCCTCAAAAAGCTAAAGCTAAGAATTCCATTCAGCCCAATTATGCCCCTTCCAGGTATCTTCCCAAAATAGTTAAAGGTCTTGTATTACAGTGATACCTGCACACTCGTGTTTCTAACAACACAATTCACAATAGCTAACTCTTGGAAACAGTGCATATGCCCATCACCAGACAGCAAGATAAAGAAAACTATGGTACAATTCAGCACTGCTCTGCAATAAAGAAAGATACACCTGAGTCATTTCTAGGAAAACAGAGGCACTTTGTATGTTAGTTAGCTGATTATGTCAAACTGAGTAAGTAATATTCAAACAGGCTTAGAACAGTTCTGGCTGTGGGAAACACACCCTAGGAAGGATTGTCTCCAGGATGCTATAAAAGGGAAATGTAGAAGGAAGGCTTGCTTTCGGTTCTTCAAGGAGCTCCAGTGTTCACCTCTACCTTAGAAGATGTCTCAAGGCTTCCAGCATAGACCCTTCAGCCTCCCGCACCTCCTCTTAAGCCCCTATCACTGACTTTGTTACAGACTCACAGGGACAGCACACAGTGCTCCAGGCCTTCGACTAGATCGTTGGACCACCAGCTCTCAGGCAGAGTCTGACTTTGTGAGCACCCACTGTAAGCCACTCTTGTAAATGCTTCAATATTTGCATATCTTGCATAAAGTCCCTTCCTCTAATAAGCACTGGCTGATACTCCTTGATACCATAACTGACTGCTATGTTTTAAGTGAAATAAATCAGATACGCAAGCATAAATATTGAAAACCCCGAAATATAAATAAAGAGTAAAATAAAAGATAGGAAATAGGGAGAGAGATCCTTCTCAGATAGAAAAGGAATCAAGAAATGGAAGGAGGAGTAGATGTACTACGTCCATGTACCAACTCCCCACAAGGAATGTAAACATTATGCACTGTAAACATGTAAAAATGAATAAAACGTTTTCCTTATGTATGAATAAAGAGAAAAAAAAAATATTTAAAAAGCCAAAAAGGGTAAGATTTTATGAGCTTAAGATTAGTACTAACAAACACAAACTTCACCTTTTCAATGGCCTCTTGTAAACATTAGTGACTTGGGCCCAGACTTTTGATGTCTCTTTCCTCTGTGATGTAAATGTGTCAAATGTGAATTCTTTACCACATGGTACAATACAACTGACCTATTAAATGAATGGCAGGCCACAAAATCTTCACTGAGGGCATTTTACGACTTAAGCCTAAGAATTCTACAGCTCATAATTCAGAATGGCCTTCCAAGATACTCAATTCCACAATCCCTAAAACTAAGTATCAATCAAAAGAACTGAAATAAATGTTTTTCTTTTTTTAGAATGCTACTTTGGTAGCAAGTAAAAGCACAAAAAATAGAAACAAGACCATAAAATATTGATATAATTATACAACATAGATATGTGTGTAATTATTATGTTCAGCAGAATATGGACAACTTGAAGCAAAAATTACAAATGGTAAAAAAGGGGAACAAATGGAACTGAACCGAAAAATAATTAAATTCAGAACTCAATATATTTAACAATAGATTGAAATGATAAAAAAAAGAGATTTAGTTAAATAGAAAATAGTTAATAAGAAAATACCCAGACTTTGGCCAGCCAGATAGCTCAGTGGACTAAAGCACCTGTTTAGGCAGAGCACAGCAGCCAGTGTTCAATCCCCAGCATGCTGTGCCAGCCCTGCCCCCAGGGCATGTTGGGATGTTGATTGAGACTGGGCATGGTGGGACATGCCTGTAATCCCAGAGCTCGGGAGGCTGAATACAGGAGGATCACTAGGAGTCTGATCTACATTGTAAGGCCCTATGGACCCTGTACCAAATACATTAAAAAAAAGAAAATACCCAGACTGTAGTACAATATTTCACAGAGCATATAAGACAAAAAGAAAGGACAGAAACAGAGCAAAGGCCAGAAAGAAAAATGTCTAATGTTTGTCACTGGAGTCTCAGAAAGAGAAGGTAATTAGGTGAAATATATATTTATGTCATACAAATTTAACCACATTAGTGCTTTAAAAATCTGTAGAAGAGGAAATGAACATACTACCACCAACATACCTACAACAAGACTGACAACAGACTGTTCAACAGGAGCAGTGGACCCCATCTGATAATGTTGAAGAACTGAAAGGACATATCTGCCAAACTCTAGAGTTAGATTCAAATTCTATATCTTGCAAAATTATCCTTCAAAGAATGAAAGAAAACTGCTTGGAGAGGTAGAGAGCAATAGAAAAGATGGCATCTGTACTAAAATGGAAATTTTTCATAATTTAAGTTTGTTCTTTTCTAGAAATTATCAAAAAATTCAGATTTCTGAGCAACCAAATGTCCTAAAAGAGAAAGATGAGCTTTGTCACTTAGGTCTTAGAAAGAGAAGAGGAAGATAATTAGGTGAAAGATATGTTCGTATCATGCAAATCTGACCTAGTTAGTGCTACTTTCACCAGACTTGTTTCCCCTGTCGCTTGGATTTAAGTGTGTTACAAGATGTTTTGTGACATGTTCAGAAAACAGATGCCAGGTAGCTTTGACTGAGGTAGATTGAAATGGACACTAGAAAGACTAGAAAGCAGAGCTCAGCTGGAGAAGCTGGTGAACTGCTGACAGCTATACAGTGCATGTGTGAGAAGATCCTAGAAGTCAAATTGGGCAAGTCTGTGCCCTCCTCAGGCATTTTTTCTGTGGATAGCACTAAAAGTTCACAAAAGTTAAAAAGAGTCCCATGGAAGTGTTTTTTGAGAAGCAGACCTGAGACCTATTGGCTAGACTGAGCTGTGGTAGCAATGGATGCCTTGGACCATCATGTAAAGCCCAAAACAGAAAGAACCAAGAGGTTCCTTGAGAAGAGAGAACCAAAACTTAGTGAAAATATTAAAAATACCTTGCTGATTGAAGGAGGGAAATGCAAATGCAGCAGTGACCCAAGTCCTGAAGGACATGTATGCACTGAAAAAAACACATGGAGTTCTGTATAAAAAGAAAAATACTACAAGACCATTCCTTTCAAAGAAGTCAGATTGTTCTTTGTTCATGTTTGGATTCCATAATAAGAAGCATCCCAATAACCCAGTGGTAGGTAGTATATAGGACTACCACGTGCTGGATGTGATTGAATTAGGTATTGAGAAACGTGTGTCTCTAAAAGATATTAAGAACAGTAAATGTCCTGCGGGAACAAAACCCATGTTAATATTTGCTGGAGATGATTTTGATGTGACAGAAGACTACAGAAGGCTGAAAAGCCTTCTTGTTGATTTCTTCAGAGCTCCTTGGTGGCAAATACCTGGCTGGGTTAGAGTAAGTTCTGCACTTCACTTCTCTGAAGGTGAAGGTTTATTTTCGCAGCTATAAGTTGCTCTTGAAGAAATCTGTTGCAGAACACCACGAATTGAGTTGGAAGAGACAGGACCTTCACTGGACTTGGTTCTGAGGAAGACACAACTGGCTTCAGATGACCCTTACAAGTTATCTATGAAAATGCCAAAAGCTCTCAAGCAAAAGAAGAAGAAAAATATGTCTCAGGATACTTTTGGTACAACTTATGGAAGGATTCATATGCAGAAACAAGTTGTAAGCAAACTACAAACCAGGAAAATGAAGGGATTGAAAAGTGACCTGCAGAAAAGCTAACAGAAGACCAGGAGAAAAAGTTAAAGAAAATTAAAAGCAATTAATAGAACTTAATCAACAACTACAGTTTTACTGTAATCTATTTACTATAGGAATCATCAAGCTTCAATGCAATTCCATTTCTTAAAAGAAAGGAAGAAAAAGAAGGAGAAAGAGGAGGAGAAGAGAAGAAGAAGAGCAGGAGGAGC
>PVKA01039130.1:0-19709 GCA_004027165.1 Ctenomys sociabilis
TCTCTCTCTCTCTCTCTCTCTCTCTCTCTCTCTCTCTCTCTCTCTCTCTCTCTCTCTCTCTCTCTCTCCCTCTCTCTGCTGATAATTAAACCAAAGGTGTCCTGAGTGCTAGACAAGCTTTCTAATACTAAAAAACATCCTCAGGCCTCAGTTTCTCATTTTAACATTCAATTGGCATGGATATTATTAATGAGCTACTTTGCTAAATTTTGTATTAAGCTTTTAAAATGTAAGGTGACCCTTACACATATAGCACATCTACACTGAACCACTAAATTTTCAGTGGTTGAGATGTTCTCCTTAGCAGAATAATTGCAGCAAATGCATGCTATAATTTTCTGGAGCCTAGGGTCACACACACATGTTAGGTAAGTGCTCTGCCACTGAGTTGCACCCTCTGCTTGGCTCTCCTTCTCTCAGTACTTCAGTTCCTCCTTTCACATTCTGCTTCTGTTTCAAAATGTGAACTCGAATTAAGATGCAGGTGAGTTCCTCAGTCACTTTAAGTGCTTAGGGGCTTCCACTGCGTATGGCAGGTGGCTACCACCGTACGCGCCATGCACACAGTGATGCTTTTGTTATCTTCTGCAGCCCTGGAAATTAAACCCAGGACCTTCACGCTGAGATACATCCCCAATCCTTTATTTTTTTTAAAGTTTTTAAGAATTTTGATATTGATTCTTGAAGAGTAAGTTGCCCAGGGTGAGTTCAAACTTTTGAATTCTGCCTCAGCCTCCCAGGGTGCTATCAAATATTGTGAAATTAAAATGGCCAGTTATCTATGTCCTTTTGCAAAGTTATTTTATTTTATTATTCATTTATTTAGTATGTATTTGGTTGTTATAGAGTCTCACTATGCAACTCAGACTTGTGGCTTATTCTCCTGCTTTCAGCCTCCCCAGAGCTGGGATTACAGGCTTGTGCCACTACCTCCAGACGTTGGTCAGCTCAGTGTCCTAGGGGTGGGGCTGGCGTGGCCTGTGGTGCTGGGGGATCGAACTGTGGTCTCTGCTTGTCTAAGCTTTAGTCTGCTAGCTGTCTCACCAGCCTCACAAAGTTATCTAAAATTAAAATAAGTGAAAAATATCAAAACATGGAGATAATACTTATTCGGCATCTTTTCTTGTGAAGCACCTCCGTGAAAGCACTGATCCATGATTTCATAATACAGTTAATCTACTTATTTATCTACCCATCTATTATCATTGTTCTATTTCTCTTTGAAAATGTGACTAAAGCAGTCATAGCATATAGTGTTCACATAGTGCACTGCTTAAAAATACAGGCTAGACAGCAAAGCTAGCAGAGTTGGGGTTTCAACTCTGGTATTTATAGCGCATAAAGTTAAATAAACTTAATGCGGTTCGGTTTTTGTGCCAGTACATTTAATGTTATAATAACATCTATTTTATGAAGTCTTATTTTAGTATATACTTACCTTTTTCTTATAAAAATATAACTGCAAATACAGAAAATTGAATAAGAAACCATTTACCTTTCAAATAACTTCAACAGCTATCAATACTATATTTTCATCTACATTCCCCCAGCATTACTCTCCCAATCACATCTCACTACAGTGATTATGAGATATCACAGTTGCTAAGATTGAAGTGCTTTAAGGTGTTAATCCTTACCTTCTGGGAACTTTTCACTTAATACACCACAGTGTACTGATTTGTCTTCCAATGATTTAGAAGACATTGCTACACATGCAGCAGTTTAAAGCAATGGGTACTTATGTCATCACAGCCTCCCTGCCCACAGTCTGAGCATAGGTTAGATGGGTTCTCTGCTCAAGGTCACACAAGGACGCAGTCCAGGTGTTGGGCAGATTACGTACTTTTCAGAGCTAATACATTAGAAGCAAAGTGTGGGCTGGGGAGATAGCTTGGTGGTCTAAGCACCTGCCTGGCAAGCACGAGACCCAGGTTCCCCCAGTGGTACCACAAGCCATGCTGGCCCAGGAACCCTGGGTGCACTGTGCTGGGCCCTGAAACTGGGTGTTATGGTGCATGCCCATAATCCCACCGCTGGGGAGGTAGAGGCAGGAGGATCACTGAGTCAGAGCTACTTAGTAAGACCCTGTACCAAATAAATAAATAAACAAACAAATATATATATATATATATATATATATATATATATATATATATATATATATATATTTTTTTTTTTTTTTTTTTTTTTTTTTTTTTTTCTAAATAAAAGCAAAGGGTAATTCTGAAGCGGAGCCTTAAGGGCAATTAGAGACTCTGAATTGGGACAACTGATAAAACCTAGGTGAAGAAAAGTAGCAAAACATTTTCTGAAGTAGATGAGGCCTGAGGGTCAGAAGTAAAGGCATTAGCCTGGATTTTTGGATTTAATTTTAGTTAGAAAGGGAAATGTTCTTGTTGCTACAGATGTCACCTTTTGAGAATGATGAACACAACCTGAATCTCAACTAGGTTCTTCTTCTTAGGTTCTTACACTTGTCCACAAATTGGGATTGTTTCGCATTTTTTAATCATATATAAATAAATTATATTATAGTTAATTTATAAGTATAAATAAATAGAATTTTATAAAATCCTTATTCATATCTAGGGATTTTTGTCTCAATGCTGGAAAAAAATCCCCAATAATAAAATTCTTCTGAGGACCTCAAGAATGTCAAAACTATGTGACCTGTATTTGACTGTCATCGGTTTTACACCAATAGTGAAAACCAGTTAGGGACAAAATATGCAATTTCTGTATGAAAACCATTGTTAATTTGCTATCCTTGTTTTGAAAATCTTTACTGTATGTACTGTATATTATTTTGGTTTTTTTTCTTTTTTCATTTTATTGCTTATATCTTATTTTTTGATATTTTTATTATTATAATTTTATTTTATTTTTAAGAGTAAAAAAAGCAAGAACAAAGATCAGATACAAGGACAGAAACAGAGTGCAATACAACAATACATACAGTACAGATTTTCAAAACAAGAATAGCTGATCAAAAGTGGTTGATATATTATCTACTTTTATCCTCAAATCTATTGCCAGATTAACAGATATAGTTATGAAAGATTGGACATATGATTGAATGTTACCACTTACTTTTAAACAATCTTAAAATTTTTCTTCTTGTCTCTTCTACTCTTTTATTACCTTTTAAAAAAATAGAGTAATTGATATGACATTAGGTTTCTTTTCTTTATTTTGCTTTTATTTTTACTCTTCAAGATAAAATTAAATTAAAAAATAAAAATATATAGTTTCTATTAAACTGAGACTTATATTTAATTCCCAACTCTAGACAATGAAATAATTGAGGAGCAAGTCTTCAGGGCCATCCAGGGAAACAGCTCAGCAGATTAAATGCCTGCTTAGGCAAGCATGGGGACCAGGGTTAGATCGCTGGTGTGTCGCATGCCAGGCCGGCTCTGCCCCCGGGAGCACTGAGACTGGGCTTGGTGGCACATGCCTGCAATCCCAGCTCTGAGGAGAGTGAAAACAGTATCAGTACAAGTCTGAGCTGTGTAATAAGACCCTGAGTCATGAAAGGAAAATGTAGGGAATTCAATACACCAATCAAATAATTCCATTCTTACGACTTTTATTCAAATGAAAAAGTAACAGATGTATCCCTTATTTTTTTCCAATGTTTGGGAAATTTAAGATGGAAAATGACTGTCCACACAACCTTTAATTAACCTTTAGTTGACCTCTACTTCTAAAACATCAACTTGATTTAAAACTCAAATCCAAATGGCCAGAAATCCAAAGTTGTTTTAAATTAAACTTGCCAAAATGTTTGCAAAAAATCTGCTTTGAGCCCAGCTCTTCACAATACTCCACCTGTAGCTAGAACATAAAAATGCTGGTGATGTTGTGGTCAACAGCAAGTTACAAGAGTGGGAGCAAGCAAAGCAAGCTCTGATATACAGTGACTTTGCAAAAGAGAACATTTCATCATTTTTCTCCAGTCAATCACAGTTTTTATGGTTTTCAGGGCATGTGATCATAGATATTTACGTTATTTGAAATCTAAAGTTAGGTTCTAGTAGAAGAGATAATAGCAATTCTCTTTTGGGATTATCTTGAAATATAAAATCAGCAAATGTTAAAACATCAGACTTCATATATGTTCTACTCTAAAGAATAAAAACTAGGGCCACATCAATAAACATCTGAAGATAAGAAAGAAATAATTGGAAATAGCAAAAGCTATATTATATGTACTCTTTTCAGATGGAATGAAAGTTCTTTTCATCTGGAAATATGAACAAATAATTTCGCTGTTTTGAGTCACACTTTTTTGAAAGTGGGTGTACAAATGATGCACTTTCTGTTTTAGGCCTAAACTTCTGAGTAGATCTTGAATTTAATTTTAGATTGTGCTCGCTGCAAGCCTCCAAATGTGAGATCCCTTTGAAGAACTCTTCCTCTGTGATAGATCATATCCAGATGTCTCTCCAAACCTCAGGTGCACATACGTGGGCTTTGGCTGGTGCTTGGGTCATGCATGTTTGATAGTGGATCATGAATATGCAATAATTGAATTAGTCTACTGATGGGGTTAGCATAGTTCTGGGTGTGGATAATGAAAAGGACCATCCTGTGTGTGAGTGACACCAACCAATAGGCCTCAAGCCTAGATGGAATAAAAAGGGAAAGGAGTGCTCCCTTTTTGATCCTTTCTGCCTTTTCTACAATAAGTTGTTTTTTCTCCATCATGCTCTCCTGCCTTGGAGACACCAGGCTATGTACTAAAACCTCTATGGACTGTGAGAAAAAAATAATCTTTCCTCTATTTGTGAATGTTGGCTATTTTGTCCCAATAATGAGACTATAATTAATATTGATTTCAGTACCAGAAAATAGATGTCATTGGTATGACACTAATTAGCCATCTGATTCTGAAGCATTTAGACCTGGCTTATGGGAAAAGTTTGGAGTTTTGAAGATGCTGACTGGAGAAATATTCCTGAAATGCTCTGAGCTAAGCTTCACGAGAGATTCTTGCAGAGTTCAGAAGATCAGAATGTGGATAGAAATGCAGCCAGTAAAGACCAGGCTCAGGAGATTTCAGTTGGGAGCAAGGGCAGTTGGACTCCCTGCCATGTGGGTTAAGTTTTGAAAGAAAAATTGTCTCTATTTTTCTTATGCTCTGAGATGTTGTGAGAGATAAAGGTATTGGACTAATGAATCTGGCAGAAAGAATTTCAAGGCAGACTAATGTTGAGGTGGTGGTGTGGCTACAGTTGGGAGCTTTTAGCTATCTGTATTTTAAGAATCAATAACAAATGATCTAGCAAATTGATTTAACAAATCTTGAGTTTTCCCAAAGAGGAAGGTTGTGGACTGCAAAAAAAATAAAAAATAGAGCAGAGCAAAACTTGGGTGCTGAAATGATTTACATTAAGAAGCCAGATACTTTGGAACTGGAAAATAGAAAAAGTAGCCTGATGGCATCAGAGAAATCATCAAGACTCCACCCTTTCTTTCTCAAAGCTACAAAGGTGACTTTGCTTTGACAAAGAAGCCCCAGAGCACCATGTTCAAGAACAGTGTTGGTGTAGGTAGTTTATGGTGCTCAGCCAGCTAGGCACATAACCCTTACTTAAAGAAGCCTGGCTGCTAGTCCAGCAGCTGGCAGACCTTGATGTCATCCATAGTGCTGGTTATCTGCAACTAGAATTCAAGAGTTGAGTGGTCAAGAGGCTTTCCTTCGATTTCAGTAAAAGGCTTGGAGGGCCAGGAAGCATAGCCCTGAGAAGGCAGCGTGTGAAAAGATGGGGTTGAGACAGAAAAGGGCAAGAGGAGCTCAGAAATTTAGAGAAGTTAGGATCTGGGTCTTCTGAGGAAAGCCACACTTTTAGAAAAATCAGGAATGTGGATCTTCTGAGCAAAGCTAGCCTAAGAGAAGCCATGAGGGCTATAACCACCTCAATGGCATAAGAAAAGAGCTACCCAAGCCCTTTGTAGTTCCACATCTTGCTAAGACTTGCCCCAGGTGTTGGACATGAAACTACAGGCTGTAAAGATTGTGTTGTTGGATTTTAGCCTTGCTTCGGTCCCACTCCTTTCTATCCCAGTGTTTCTACCTTTTGGAACAGAAATGATTATCTGGTGTCCTTGTATGATGTAAGTGTTTAACTTTCTTTTTATTTTTCTATGGGCCCACAGCCAAGTTTGCCTTAAATCTCAGAGGAGACACTGGACTTGGACTTTTCATACTGCTCAACTGTTGGGACTTAGGCAAGTCAGAGAGACAGACTAAATGCATTTTGTATAAAGGCATGTGCATGAGTCTGAGTTTGGGAATGTTATGGCTTATGTCTAGGTGTCTCTTAAAAACCTCATATGTTCATCAATGGTTGGGTCACGTGAGTATGATTTTTGGATTATAAATACGTGATAACTGCAGTAGTCCACTGATTGGTTTAGCATAGTTCCGGGTGTGGACAGTGGGAAGGTTCACTGTGTGTGTGTGTGTGTGTGTGTGTGTGTGTGTGTGTGTGTGTCCAACCAATAGGCTTGTAGCCTGGATGGAATAAGAAGGGAAACCCAGCTCCATGCTTGTTGTTTTCTGCCTGTCCCACAATGGAGCATTTCTCCTCAGCCACACCTACCTGCCATGCCTCCCTGCCTTGCAGCCAACTGACTAGAGACTGAAAGCTCCACAAACCGTGAGTAAAATAAGCCTTTCTTTTTTTAACTTGTGGATATTTTATTTCAGCAAAGAGAAAGTAACTACCACATCCTTTTTTTTTTTTTTTTTGTTTGAAAAGCATTTTCTCTATATCTGAATCAACTGACTATAGTTTTTTCCTTAATTTGTCAATTTGTCAGTATCTTGAACTGCATTGTTCTACCTAGTGAGAGAAACACTTCGGAAAGTTCTATAATTTAAGTTTGTATGACTGTATGCACTCAGTTAACTGATTTGTGGGTTTTATTTCAGATCCTTTAATGTCATAGTCAGTTAAACCCAGTTCTGTGCTTTAAATTATTTGTTAAAAGCATCTCAATCATTTTCTGAATATAGTTTCTGGGACTAAGGAAAGAAAAAAAATCACTGATCACAAAATCTCCTTTTGTCATTTATTTTGAATGAAGGCAGCTGTTTTGTACTGATAAGAGCTTAGAACTTGGATTCAAAGTGGAAATAAGCTCATGATCTGTCATTATCTGTGGAAGGGGTCCAGGCACATGTCCACCAGCTGCCTAGACTGCTGCTTCTGAGTTTTGACCTAAACTCTTACTCTTGCCTATTTCTTGAATTGTCTCCTTGAAAATCTTCAGGAAAATGATTAATAACATGAAAAACAGTACTATTTACCCAATGGTGCTTGTCCTAATTAATTCTAACATCAACTCTTTAAGGCATGCATGATTATCTTTCCTATCTGATGAATTAGGAAAGCTAAGCTGGGTGGTGACAGCATTTCCAACCCTCACCTTCGCCCAAGGAAGCCCTTCAATACAAACAGCACACTAAAACCCATTGACATGCTACAACTTGTCAGCATAGCAAACATGCTAGAACCAGTGTGGTCTCCCAAGAACATGAGCAGGGTCTTCTTAATGTTGCAACCATTAACAACTGCAGTGAGCTTCCTGAGTGACTTGACCCATACTGCCAATTGCTCCAGCCCCAGAAACTCAATGCAAATAATGGCACCATAGTTGGAGTTTAATGGCTTGTACTGTTCACTTCTGAATTTGGGATTATAAGCTGATGTAAAATAGGCTGAAAACATGAAACTGATACAATAGGGTAAAATACAACAAGAGGAGTAGCGAGGGAGCAAATGAATACCTTCTCTTGAGGAGGCATCATGTTACCTAGAATTTCCTGGGAGTGAATTTCAGTTAGCCAGATGGCATATGTGCTTTCAACCTGAATCAGGACAGCATGCCAGACAAAGCAGATATGATTAACAAGAACATTTATTTCACTGAAAGAAAATGAACCTATAGATATGTCAAATATCAATATGGGTATAAAGCAGTTGAGAACTGGTATTGTGGTTATTCAAGGGATTCTCCACAGTGGTTCATTTTGCCTCTAGGAAGCCATCTCCTTGTTACATATGAGTAGGATCTCCGGGGGGGTCCTGCTCAGGATGCCTACTCTGTAGGCAGCAGAGTACTCGCTGTCTCACCCAGTGCCTCAAGTCCAGGCAGGGTGTGGCCTGTGTGTCAGGAGCGCCCTCTTTCTCTGTCTCCAGTGAGGAGAGCCGGGTGGCCTGCACGGTGCTGACCCTTTGGTTGTCAATCGGCTGGCTCATTGTCTGCCAGGAAAAGAATGAAATGCATACAGATAATGTTGGCACACATGAACTCAATAATGGCTCCTTTATGGGACTCAGAGCCTTTAACTAAAATGGCCCAACAGTAAATGCACACACAAAGATACATTTTTAAAAAATTAATTAATATAATCATCCCTTCTCTTGTTCCTGTCTTCCTCTCTCTTGTGATGCTCTTTCACGTTTCCCCAACATCTCTCTGAGCTCTTCCCTTGCTATCTTCCTTGTCCTCCCCAGTCCTGTCAAACCCCAGCGTCCAGCCCTGTTTCTCAGCATTGTATGACTCTGATGTTCAACCAGGAACCCCTGTGGGTTGCCCTTGTCCCCAAGGGAAGCACCTCCATGCTCACCTCAGTGAGATCCTGCTCCTTAAATATCAGAGGTGCCCCGCGGACCTGGGCGACAGCCTCGCTTCCTGGTGGTTTGCGTGTGGGCAACTCCTGGCAGTTGTCACTGACCTGGGCTACGTGAAGGGGGCCATGGTTGCACAACTGAAACGTTTCTCCCTCTACAGCTTCAGACAAGGCAGAGACTTTGTCTCTGTCTTTTTTATTAGTGTTTTCCTGTTTCTGATTTCTGTCATCACCTTGTGTGCCCCCTTCACCGTCGTTTAGCTTTTCTAGACAGGTGTGAAGCATTCTCATCAGACGTTCCACGGTGCGAGCTGCGCCCTCAGCGTCCTCCTCATCCCAGGCCAGGGTGATGCTTATTTTGGGATCCTGCTTTGGTTCATCCCGAAGCTGATATCGTCTGATGATGGGTGTGGTTTTGCTTTTCCTTTCCTCTGTCCCTTTGGTAGGAGGCAGTAGGTTGACTAAGGAACCTCTGTTGGAAGTCACGTCTCCCTGGGAAGCTGTGTCCTCACTGGGGAGGGTGTCCTCACAAGAAAAGTACTCCACAGAGGCACTGTCCTGAGAACTTGATTCTGAAATGGCATCTTTCCTGTCATAGTAATCGCTGCTGGAGGACGAGGATGCCATGGAAATGAAGGGAGGGAAGGGAGGGCTTCATCAATGTCAAAAGCTTCAAAGAGAAAAAAAGGAGATTATACTGGGGTGAAACAGAGTCAGGTACTTAATGAAATGTTCCACTCCTGTTTCTATTAGGAATGGTCCCATTCAGGCAAAAGTATGCCCTGTATTTGCCCTCTTTTTTATTTTATGGAAAACAGATAAAACAAAATTTCATAACAAAATAATAAGGGAGTAACAATAGTTAATACATTGCATGTACGCTGCATGTAATAAGATAATATTCATGTTATCTTTGTGCTCAGAGTTTAAGATATGGGCATAAAAATTTCTCTCATTGATATTAGCATAAACCTCCATTTACAATGATCTAAGAGACACTAATAGTATAGCTGACTTGTGTTTTTTTCCATTTTTCTTACTTTCCTTTCCTCTTTTTACCTGTTTTAGTTCTTTTCCCTTTTGAATAGTTTCTTCCCATTTCACAATATCTGTCATATCTTTTAGACCTTATTTCTCTTTCAGTTTCTCAAAACAGAAAGACAATACACACGAGTCTGATTTATTTCACTTATGAGTATGGTTTTGATTTACAACCATTTACCTATAAAACTCTTAAGTTTATCTTTCGTTATGGCTGCCTAGTACTCTGTGGTATAAAAAGACCATATTTTATTTATTCACTCATTAATTGATGGGCATTTGAATTGGTTTTTAAGATTTAGCTATTATGATTGTGTTTATATAAACATATATATATATATGTGTGTGTGTGTGTGTGTGTGTGTGTGTGTGTGCATGTGTGTGTGTGTATCACTGTTGTAGAGTGTTTTTAATTCTCCAGGGAAGATACCTGGAAAGGGAATAAAAAGAGTGAAAGAGGTAGATTGTCTTAAATATGTCATTGTAAAATTCACCCTCTCTACTAAATATTTCCACCTGATTCCACTCTCTAGTTGTACTATTACAGTTGAAATAACTTCCATCAAAAATATGATACTGGCATAAAATCTAAAAGATGCACTACAGTGGAAGGATGACAGTAGATAAGCCTACAGTCCCACCATCCGTAGGTGTGGCTAATGGCTCTTCAAGACATCCTGTTGGATTTCCTTGTAATCCTACCCTCTTCTTTGTATATGTGTACATTGCATGTACATGTGCACACATCCTGCATGTGTAAATGGCTCCTAAATAAAGCAGATTATGACATCTTGTGACACACCTATGATAAACACATATGTGTATTTGGTGATTCTAGTCCACACATCTCTATGACTGCCATTCTATTTGTATACATGTTCTTTATGGACCAAATGTCACAAATACATCTCAGTCTTACAATGCTGATAGCAAACTGCTGTCCAGACAGGCTACAGCCATCAATATGCTTACCTTTCCACCGTGGCTAAATGAATCATTTGTCATGATGCCCTGCTAATAGCTGGAGTGGAGGAGCATATGAACACACATACATACATGTGTGTGCGCACACATACACACACATACACAGAGTTTACTGCTCTGCCATGCTATGCTTTTGTGACTTCCCCCCTGAAAGATGACCTCTTAATTCCTTGAATTTAAACAGGACATATGAGAAATCCTTTCATTCTTAATTTCACTGTTAAAATTCTAATGGTCAGAGTCTGTTTCCTTGGACTCCTGGTTACCATGATAATATAAGACAAAAGTTATAGCCAGAAAAGGAAATAGAGAAAAAATGAGGGTAGAAACCACCTTAGTTTCAAAATATTTTGTATACACAGCGTGCAGGCTGAAGCAGATCCATCATGAGGGCAGAAGAATGGATGTCTGAAATAGTACCTCTGGGAGCAAGACCATCCATAATGGAGCTTCTCAATATTTTCCAAGTGATAATATGTTCTGGATTTATAATGTTTTAAGTCTGAAGTCAACAAGACTAATAAACTGAAGAATTGGGACATTTTCTAAAATCCTTTTCAGTTGGTGGAACTTAGAACCTAGATATATAGAGGAAGCAGTTTCTACTCTAGAAGTTAAGATTGTGAGCTGTGTGAACTTGACTGGGTCTTGGAATTTTTGAGATATTGGTTAAACATTATTCTATTTTTGTTTAGTTTTGATTTCTTTATTGATTTTATTGAGAAACAAATAGCAATGAGACAATTTCAAAACTGATTAATAGGGCAGTTTCAATAATTAATACATTGCATATTGTTGTCTTCGTAGTGGTTATTCGTAGCACAAGATGCAGACATGATATCCTGTCCACAAACACTATTTTAGTACAAATATTTCTTCTCATTGAACTAAGAGAAAGTAGCTGTATATCTATCTTAACTGTTTTATATATACAGATACAAAATGGTCCTTCATTTTTATCCCCTTTTTTTGTTTAGTTTTTCAGAGATGGGTATTCCATTGCCATTTAAATATTGTAGGTGAGTGAATTTAGCAAAATAATCCAATATAGTCCAGTAGTCCATAATAGTAGTGAGTATTCATAAGACTGGCAGTGTCAGAAGTTGTTGATTTTTGAGACTGCACCTTTCTATGGAGTTCAGGCTCTGCGCAGCATAGAACTCACTGTGTAGTCCCGGCTGGCCTGGATTGTGCTATGCTTCTCCTACTTCAGTCCCCCGAAGTGCTGACATCACAGCACACACTGGTCACACCTAGCCTAAGTCATCATTCTTGCTGTGTCTTTGAAAGTGCTTTCTGGATGAGATGAACATGTGTGCCAGCAGGCCCAGTAAAGCATGTGTGGGGCTCATTGGAGGCTTGGTAGGACTAAACGCTGAGGAAGGCAGGGCTGCTCTCCCTGAACGACTTGGGGTTTGCTAACATTCTTTCCTCCCCTGATCTGGCTGAAACATCCATAGCTCTGCTGCTTCTCAGACCTTCAGACTCAGAGTAGAATCTTATCAGGGGCTCTTCTGATTTTCTAACATGCAGATAGATGGCAAATGTTGGGAATTTTCTGCCTCTAATACATTTCTTTTTCTGTGAATGCAAGTTACCTTGCTGGTTTTATTTCACTACAAACTCAAAACCATTTATGTTTATTGGTCAAAATGATAAAATAATTTAAATTTATAGAAAGGGACCTCATAAACTTGTGACATTGTGGATTGAAGGCTCAACATAGTACCTGAGGTGTTCTTATAATCACCCCCAATGTGAGAAAAAGAGATGAATTCAACTGTGTGACATTTGATGCACTCTGTAAAAATTATCAGTCATGAAAGCCAAGGGAAGACACACAAGAAGCACAATATAGACTGCAGGCAACTAAGGAGAAATCAACAGAGTCAGTGTGTGAGTATAGATAGAACCATGCACAATTGGAAACGAGTGGGAGAGCTAGGGAAATTTCAGCACTGTCTTCGTCTTGGTTTATGGCCTCGCACCCATGCTAATACCATGGTCCTGTCATCACGTTATGGCAGAGTAGAAGCTCACATTGGTGGAGTGGACTGAGGGATGGATGGATACCCTTTACCATGGCAACCATTTACCATGTAACTATGGTTATCCTTTATCATGGGTACCCTTTACCAGGTGTGCAACTTGCTAGTGCTCTCTAAGTTAAACTAAAATAAAACACTAAAAGAATCTGCTTTTGTATTTGAAACTGGTCAAACCTTAATAATTTGTAATATTTGGTTCATTCATTATTTACTTATTTGGCACAAGGTCTTGCTATGCAGCTCAGACTTGTAGCAATCCTCCTGTCTCAGTTTCCCCAGAGCTAAGATTACAGGCATGCATTACCATGCCTGGTTTCATTGGCTGGCATGTGGTACCAGGGATTGAATCTGGATCCTTGTACCTGACACACAGGCTCTTACACCACTAAGCTATCTCCCCAGGCTGAGTCATTATTTTTAAAAACAAGGAAACATTACAGATAAAATGCAAGTTCCTTTTCATTCCTTTTCTCATCCCCTTCTTGCCATTTTGCCATAAGAGGTTTCTGAATTTAATGTTTATCTTATGGGTCTTTTAATCCTACTTCTTACTAATATATTGCTTTATCTTCTGAGTCAAAATCTTAGATAAATAAACATTCATTGAGAACCACTGAAGCAAGACCTTTAAATACTGATGATGGTACATTTTTTGTACACCTTGCCAATAAGAATATTCAGAGGAAAAATTATCAATATGGATGAGCTATGCTTTTTACTTAAATACGCTTTTTAGGAAAGTGAAACATTTTTAATCCAGTTGGACTTTTGCTTTATAGGAATTCTTGAACAAGACTCCCCTCCTTCAGTGCAAACTCTTAGCTGAAATATTTGGAGTATTTATCCAGGGAGTGGGCAAGGCCATACAGCACCCAGGGACCATTGTGAACACACCATTGTGTCATGAAAGATGTTTTGTGCCCTCCATTCTTGTTAATAAGAGCCTTCTGGTACTTGCCAGAAATAAAGGATTACAATGAGCTTGATTTGGTTTTCTGTGTACAGGAGCCTCTGATTAGTCATTTAAATGCAAACTGCCCCAAGGTATGGATTAAAAAGAATGACTGAGGTCTGAGGAGATAGCACGGCAGTCTAAGAGCCTGCCTGCCAACTGGTTTGATCCCCAGAACCACATGCTATGCCAGCCCTGTGCCAGGCTGGCCACCGAAACCAGGCATGGTGGCACACTCCTGTAATTCCAGGCTGAGACAGGAGGATCACTATGGGTCTAAGGTGCATAGTGAGACCCTATACCAAAGAAATAAATTAATTAAAAAGAAAAAAATGATTGAACTTGTAACTCAACTGCACATAATAAAGTATTTTTTAAAAAATTATGCACAGATTGTCTCAGCCAGTTTTACAACAAGGTTCTCCAGCAGACACACCACACATTTCCCTCCTATGGGCTGGAATGAATGTCCCTAAGTCCTGTGCCTGGACTATGGCACGAGAACATCTGGGCTATTTTTATTTCTTGTGTTAGAACTTAACATAATCACTTATTTATTTATTTAAATTTCTTTTTTTTGTTTATTTTTATTCATTTTAATGAGAAGAAAAAATAAAATAGCAATGCAACAGTTTCAAAACAGGTTAGTAGGACAGTTACAATAATTAATACATGGCATATTGTCTTCATAATAGTTATTCAGAGGACAAGGTGCAGACATGATATCTTATCTACACAATATTAGTATAAATCTTTCTTCTCAATGAACTAAGGGAAAGTAGCTGTATATCTATCCTATCTTGTATATACATATACATATATATTTATTTTTCACAGCAAAATGGTCTTTTATTTATATCCCTATTTTTTTATTTTTAGTCAATTTAGGACAAAGTCTACAGGGTCTACAAGGTCTCACTATGCAGATCTGACTCGTAGTGACTCTCTTGTTTTCAGCCTCCCAAGCGCTGGAATTACAAGCATGTGCCACTCCCCCAGGCTCAATACCAGTCTCAGTGCATCCCAGGGCAGAGCCAGCATGGCTTGTGGTGCTGGGGATAGAACCCCAGTCCCTGCATCTGCCTAAGTAGGCACTTTAATCTGCTGAGCTATCTGGCCAGCCCTCAACATAATCATTTAAATAGTTATCAAATATATAGTATATAGCTTTTCTTACTGTATGGCCTATTATCAGGCCTGTAGAGATCTCAGGCTAATGCTAATGGCTCATGTAACACCAAATAAGATTATTCTATTGCCTTCTTTTTATCTTTGGAATTTTTTTTTTTTTTTTTTTTTTTGTGGGGGTTTTGGGTTAAAGTTAAATAGCTAAATGCCTACTTGTTGATTTTCTATGAGGACTTAAGCCGTGACTCTGCTGCTTCAGCCTCACCACGCCCATTCTTAATCCTACATTGTTTCATCCATAAACTACTAATGAGGAAGAATTCCTTGAAGTGCTTTTAAAATAATTAGAGATTATGTATGCGGGTCTGTCAGTAAACTATTTATTGGTTTATTTTCACTCCATATGTGAGGAAAAAAACTCCTTCCTCTCTTTTGCTTTGATGGTACTCTTGGAAAATGCTTTTATTCTGAAATTTCAGAATAGACTAATTTGTAGCCCTGTATCATGGATAAAAATAGCAAGGATGTCATGAGCACACTACCGCTTATGTGATTGTCTGCTGTCTGCCTCACTGGTTGGAGCTTCTCTGAGAGCAGGATGCATCCGTGAGGCTGCAGGCGGTACCTGCGCCTGCCAGCGAGGTGTCTGATCAACACACAGCTCCGTGACCATGGCAAGTGTGTTAGTCACTTCCTCAAAATACCTAGAACTCACACCTTAATGGAAAAGAGGTTTGTTTTGGCTCATGTTTCAGTCAATAGTTGGCTAGCTCTGAAGCAGGAGGGCATGGTAGAGAAGAATAGAGGGGGAAAAGCTATTCACCTCATGGTGGCCAGGAAACAGAGGGAAAAAGGGATGAGGAGTGAAATACATTATTTCTGATTATGCCTTCAGTGACCTACCTGTTCTGCTGAGGTCCTACCTCCTAACAGCAAGTCAGTTTCACTAGCCCCATAATCCAATAATTTTTCCAGAGCCCCACAGTGAGCACATGTGGCTCTAGGGGGACTCCTAGGCATAATCCAGAATATTCCACCTCTAGTCCCAAGACTCAGGACCTTCTCTTTATGCAAAGTGGAAGGTGTACATCTCTAATAAGTGTTTCAGCATTGCTGAAAGGTCAAAGTCTAAAATCTCCCCTGAGACTTAAAGCAGCTCTTTAACTATGAGACCCTATGAACATCCAAAAGCAAGTTGAATGTCCCAGGGTATAAATTCCAATCTGAAAGGAAATGATAAGTAGAAGGAAATCAAACCGAAGCAAGATGGAAACTCAGCAGGGCAAACATTCAATGTGTGGCTCTGAAATGGGTTAGAAGCACGTGGCTTACCTATTTTTCCTGTGTGTGCCAAAGGGGTAATGTATCATGGCCAGAGTGGCTGCACCCCTCTCTGCTGCTTCCCTTTGCTCCTCCTTTGCCTTCCAATGTCCTGGTTCAACTTGCTTTGGTGTCTGCCCTGGATATCTAGTGACCACACCCTTCCACTCCATGCCAACATGGGTGCACTTCAACTATCATTGAAGTGCCCCTGCCCTGCTTCCACCACCCCAGATGCTACTGTGGCCTTTTTAAAGAGGGGAGGCTGCAACCTGGCATGACTAAATTCAGGGTGGGAGGAATCTGGGCCCATTTTTAACATCTCCAAATCCTACAGCTAGCTCTGCAGAAGGTGCTCTGCTTTCAGCCCTATTCCCTCACAGGACAGTTGCCATGACAGCAGAGGCTATCCTGGAGCCTTGCACCAATCATGGGTCTGTACATAAATCCATTATAGGTCTGAAGCTGCTATATAAATAGAATTGCACATACATTTCTGTGGTTAGTCTAGGAGGACTACATTTATTACATTTTCACCTTTGCACTGCGGCAGTGCCCTATTAAAATAGAGACTCACTTTGGTTATCCTATTCACTTGTATTCATTTCTTATGTAATGTGGGATCAAAGAGTCTTGTAAATCTCAGGATTCTTATGCTGAATAGTATGGACAGGGCAGATGGTTCCAAAGAAAGATTAGTAAACGCTGAGGTCTATTAGTGTTGAAGAGCTCCAGGGCCCAGCAGTCAGCAATGATAAGAGACTAGCACCCAGCAGAGCTGGCCTACAGCATCTGGCACAAGCCAGCACTGGACAGTGGCAGCTGTGAGTGGCAGTGACCAGCAGCTGGCTGTACCCACTGTTGATACCCAGCATTATCCAGTGGCAAAGAGCTTCTCTTTAGCAGTTTGTGATTCCCATCTCAGAAGAACCCTAAGTGAATTGACAACAATCCATGTCCAGCACCAGGATGTGAAATTCAAAAGGCCTAGTGTCCCCACCCCCACAGCATTGCTGATAGTTGTAGTTCTTATGGATTCTTTTGGGGACTGTTTTTTCTCACTGGCTGTGGCTTTACTTAGTGTTCCACATTAGTGGCTTCTTGAACTTTCTTAGGTCTCTAGTGCACTTTTAGATTCCATCTCACAGATTTTTACATTACCTTCTCAGGAACAGACTGCATGGCTTTCCAGGACTTCTTCTGAAGTCTAAGTAGAAGCCTTTCCACCCAAACAACTCTCTTGTTATGATTTGTATCTACTATGTTCCCCCTCTATAGGCTCATGTGGGAGTTTCTAAGGTGGCTGGCGTAGGGTGTCTCAATATGGATTAAGAGTGTGATAGTGGGGTTAAGATATGAACTATGGAAGCCCCACCTGGGTGTGGATGGCTTACAGGTTGTGTGGGCTGAACATGGAAAAATGGAGTGCAGGCTTGCCTTCTGCTGGTTGCTGCTTTTCTACATTCTGCCTGCCTTGAGGGAACGGCTCTCCCCTGTGATGCCCTTGTGCCATGCCACACTTGGACCTAGCTGACTACACTAAAAACTCTACAAGCTGTGAGCTGAAATAAACCTTTTCTCTTTTAACGTTGGGTGTTGCATATTTTGTCTCAGCAATGAGAAAAGCAATGAAGACATCTTTTCATTTTGCACGTCTGTAAAACCAGGACCATATAATGATTCCAAGATCTGATGCCAACTGGAGCAGTAACCAGGCCTCCTTGAGTCATGAATCTTGAAGCATCCAAGTACCTGGATATCTGAGCACTAAGAACTTCATCTCAGGGAGTCAATTCTATAGGTTGTTATTCTAAAACAGGGTACCCTGCTCTTCCTTCAAAGAAAAGTCTTTTACAACTTTAAGCCTGAGAAGGATGTAGTCTTACTGGTTTCTATGATGTATTCAAACCATCCTTTCTATTGTCCTATTGTAGAGTACCCGCCTTCTTTTTAATATTTTCATCAACCTTCCTCTCCAAGGTACCACTTTTGAAGGGTCTTCCTTTCTGACCAACCAGCTAAAAGCAAGTAGTGTCCCTGCTACATTCTGAACTTTAAGCTACCTTGGAATTTTCTCTGGCAGATTAATTAATCCAATCCCCATAAATTAAATCTCTCTAAATGTCTCAGAACATGAGCAAAACATAGACAAATTCTCTGCTAACATAACACACATACCCTGGAGTCCAGAGTCCTTGTTCCCAGCTGACACTTCCTCAGCCTGGTCCTTTGTTCTTTTTTGTGTATGATACAGGTCTTGTCATGTGATTCAGCCTGTCCAAGAGATTTCCACTAAAATATGTTTGAGGAGAAGGATGGGGAACTTTCAGTTTCCCCAGGAAGCATGAAACAACAGGGCAAAAGTCAGAGTTGACATTTTGATCTTTTCTTAGAAGACTAGTAACAAAACTACCAAAATAATTCTCCAGGAGATGTTAATGGAAAGACTAGAAACAGACATGAGGCTTGGAAGTGCTCAAAATTCTTTTTCTGAGGAAGACTCCCAGGGTTCAGTGCCAGACAGGTAGGCAAAGAGATTTCCAAGGTGGAGGTAGTGGCCTGTGTTTCTCTTACATTGTGGAAGCCAGAAGGTAACAAAGAATAGTTAAAAATGAATATGAATAGTGGCAGGAAATGTGAATGTCTATTGTAGATAATAATTAGCCACAGTTTAATAAAAGAGACCTGGGTAGGAGAGAAGCAGAATGGAAGGAGGGGAGCCTGTGATGGGACAGGGCAAGATAAGTCCGGATATTTCTGTGTCTCTAGATCACAGAATAATTCTCCGTCTTACTTAGCACAGCTTTCTCTACCCTTCCTAGGACTAAGGGACTAAGTAAAATTAAACCATAGGAGGTTCTCCACCTCATGTACACATATCCTATATCATTTGTGAATAGAAGCTGATGTGTGTGTATGTACACAGCTGTGTTCTTTCAGTTAGGGCCTCCATGTGCACATATCTTAGAAGACAAAGATTTTTTTCAGAATGGGTTAGTAAAAATGATAATATTGATAAATAAAATCTATAAATAACTCATAAATATCTCATGAGGTCAAAATTAAGTAAAAATTATCAGTCAAAATGGTTATGAAAATTAAAGTCTTAGGGCCAGGGAGATGGCTCAGTGGAATAAGTGCTTCCCTGGCAAGTGCAAGGGCCTGAGTTCAATCCTTGGTTCTGCCAAAAAAAAAAAAAATTAAAATTAAAAATAAAAATTAAAAAAAAATAGAAAGAACTTTAAAAAAAGTTAAAGTCTCAAGACAATGAGGGGAGACATTTCAAAAAGCCTTTTGAAAGCAAATTAAATGTCACAGTATTACTTTAGGCAGAGCCAGCAGTGCTTTCTCTAGTTTCACTTTGGTTTATTTTAACAGGTTGAGATGTCTGTAGTAAGATGTAACTTAACTGTTAACCTTGTGAGGTCTGAAGTGCTTAGTTACTGAGCCAGATTCCTTAGTAGACCAAATCTTGTGTCTGAAGTGTTGAGATTCACTGATGTTTAAAGGAGTATTTGTTAAGATAGCTTGAGTTTTCTTATAGAATGTTTTTTTAAACTCTCCCCAGTAGTTTCAAATCCGCATGTCCCAG
>PVKA01039131.1:0-19705 GCA_004027165.1 Ctenomys sociabilis
GGTTACACTGCAAACCAACACCGGGTCCCCCCTCCGGCATCCAGAGATCCTCCAGACACTCTGGCTGGGTGGGCCTCTCATACCTCTGAGAAAGCAGAAACACCCACCTCCCGTCCGCGAGCGCGCGTCCAATTCTTTCGAATAAACGAAACTGAAATTTCAAAAAGGCGATTGGCTCTGTTCTCAAAGAGCCCAACCAAAATGACCAACTACAGTGCTTCTGCAAAGAGCTCTTTGGTCTCCGGAGCTGGGGGGAGGAGGACGCGCACCGGCCGAACCCCGGTTCCCCGTAGGCAAGCGGACTTGGACTCTATGCGCTGGACTCCGGCGCCCCACCTCACCTGCCGCAGGAGCTGCGGAGGGCAGCCGCAGTCCACACTGACTGCAGAACTTGGGGTGTTGCTCGCTGGAGATATGCTGGCACTGAGGACACTCCATGCCTGGCAAGCTGCTGACCGCGGGCCCCGCAGATCTACAAGAAAGGGCAGAGTCCCGGAGCTGCCGGCTATAAGCCGCGCCTCCTGTCACATGACCACTGTTCCACTTCAGTTTCATTTTCATAGAAAAGGAAATTAGAACGGCCCAGCAGGTCCCCAATCGATCAAATCTCCCGGAGTCGGTGTGTCCTCTGCTCAGGGCTACCGCCCCATCCCAGTCTCATTCTGCCCTGGCTAGAATCACTCATCTCTTGACTCTCCTGGTCTTCTGCCCTCGAAGTCCCTACCACTCTCCGTCCACCACCCCTGGTCCCGTAAGGCCCAAGCTGTCCAGTAGAGACCACGGGCTAAGTTGCTTCTTCAGGATGACCCTGAGAAGCTGTGGCACAGACAGAGCTGCAGCCTGTGCAGCCACTAACACAGGACATGGGGGGGGGGGGCACATGGTGGCTGTAAGGCTGATGCCTCTGCTACCCTTGGTGTCTCAGGGCCCCAACAGGAAAGTGGGCAAAACACCTGTAAGGAGCCACAGGTGAGGATTAGGTGAGTCATCCAGTAAAGTCAGCTGGCACTACCAACAGCTGCAGTGAGCCCTGTGCAGGTGGCTGGGAGTACCACAGCAGTGGAGGCCGCCTCTTCTTGTTGACCAGACCTTAGGATCCTGTGGGATGAGTGGTGTCAAAACAAGGGACGATCACAGCAGGAATAGAGTCAGGCAGCCCCTCAACTCTGGGCCTAAACAGCAAAGCACTGGCCCTACCTGCACACGGGGGCTTTGAAACCAGAATCAAGAAGCAGAGGGTACCAGAGGCTCCGGGACATCCTCATTTCTTCCCTCCCAGAGCTCAGTCTACAGTACTTGATTATAAATTCTTTAAGCCAGTGCTCAGTCCCGAATCCTGTTCTCTACCCTGTTGCTCCCCTCTACATGCTCCGCAGCCAACCACTACCAGGGCCTGGCCCCTTTTTACCTGAGAAGTGAGATTCTCTGGCTGGGGTATGAATGAAGGAATCAATGTGAGATATTAACAAGAGGAAAAACTGTACATATTTAATTACGTACTTACGCACGTGTGGGAGTCCCACAAAATCCAGAAGTATGAGGCAGCTCGCTGAAGGTTTTGCAGTCTCCAGGGTCACGAAAAAGAATCGGCTGGGGCCTGGAGGGGCAGGGCAAGTGGCCGGTGGGTGGGTGAAGGAAGGGGCTGGGACCGAAGGAGCTAGGAGTGTTGTTATGCAGATACAGTCCCTCAGGTGAAGACAGCTGTGTCCCAAGGGCCTACTCTTCTTGTTAATGTAGATTTCCTACCTGGATGTAATTTTGTTTTTTTAGAGGCTGCCTGGACCAGCAGTGCTTGGGTGGCACAGGTCTATAATGTCAGCCCTCTTAAGAAGTTGAAGATGGAGGATCACAAATAGAAGCCCAGGTAGGGCAATTTAGTGACTTGTACAGTCCTTTCCTAAAATTAAAGATTTTACTTTAAAAGGCTGGGATATAGCTCAGCGCAAAAGCTCAAGGTTCAATACCTAAAAGAAGAGCAGCATTTTTCACACCAGCCTCCCCAGCATGCAAATGTTCACGCCCACTCGCTCTCCAGGCCGCTATCTGGAAAGGCGCCATCCTGGCCTCGGAACCCTGGCCCTGGGAGTTGGACAACACTGCGCTCTGAGTGCTGCAGCTCTCGGAGGTTACACTTTTTTCCTAAAATTAGCGCTGGTATATATAGCGCTAGTGTCAGGGTCGGGAGTGTAGGGGTGCAGGTTCCGCTCTCCGGGCCGGAATTGCCCTGATACCCGGGCTAGGCAGGGCGGGAACTCCTATGCTTCCCACAAGTCGCCAGGACTCCTGCAAACGTTAGAGCTTCGCTACCCACCGCGGGAGAGCGGGGTCCTGTCAGTTCCGGGACCAGAGCGGCTCAGCATCCGCCGAGAAAGCGAAACTTGGCTCCAGCACTAAGAGGCGGCCGGACCCCGGCGCCTCTCACAGCGCAGGCCAGGGCCAGGGCCAGGACCGGCCGGACCCGCGCCCCCGCAGCAGCAGCAGCAGCGCGCAGCCCGCTGGGGCCGACCCCTCTCACTCCAGCCTCTCAGCCCTGCACACCCAGATGACCCCAATCCCCGCGCACCCTCGGGCTCGTCTACACGCTTTAGGGTCACACGCCTCACAGTGCCGCCCAACTAGCGCACCACACCGAGCCACACGGGCGTGGCCGAATTCTCCCGTCCGTACCTTCCTGGCTCTGAGTCGCCCCCTGCCGCTGTGCACCAGAATGCCGCTCCAGAGCCC
The DNA here is from genome assembly GCA_004027165.1 of Ctenomys sociabilis. Taxonomy (NCBI): domain Eukaryota; kingdom Metazoa; phylum Chordata; class Mammalia; order Rodentia; family Ctenomyidae; genus Ctenomys; species Ctenomys sociabilis. The sequence continues at coordinate 2,725 of PVKA01039131.1, forward strand.
CCGCGGTCTCCTGGAGCTTTGCCCAAAACACACAATGGCCAAGAGAAAGGCAGCGGTCACTGTTCACGGAGTGGCCACCGTGCCCTCTGTGCCTGTTTTTACATCTAGGAGGCCCTTAGTCCTGCCTGCTAGGGCCATTGTACCAGCTCTACTGACATATGATTTGTATTCAGAAGAGATTGGGCGAGTGCAGGGTGGTATGGCCCTAGACTATAATTTATATTCAATAAAATGAGTAAATTTAAAATTTTTCAGCTGTGTGTGGTGGCGCAATTGTAATCACAGCACTTGGGAGGTTGAGGCAGGAGGCTTGCCATTGTTATATGCACCTAAATTAGGTGGAAATATTATAGGCAGTCGGACAGGGCTAGGCCCTCCTAGGAGCCAGTGCAGAAGACAGGATACCTTACAACTGTGAGGGAGAGGGGCACTCCAGACTCCAAGACAAAAGATGAAATGAACCAGCACTTGGGACGCTGAGTCAGGAGGATCATTGAGAGTTTGAGGCCAGCCTGGGCAACAAAGTGAGTTCAAGACAAGCCTGAACTGCATAGCAAGACCCTGTCAAAAAAAAAAAAAGCAATGCATCTACATACTTCCCTAAGGATAAACAACAGGGATTGATACTCAAAATAGGTAACAATTACCTTGAGAAGTCCAAGAACAGTCACCCACCTGTCATGCCTACTTGCTACATGACTTGTCTCCCCATTTGGTCCCCCAATTAATCAATATTATGTGAGCAATTAATTATGCTTGGAATTTTACTGGCTGACCATAGTTATGTCCCACCTCATGCCCACCTTGTAACTTCCCATTTTTTTCTACCTTGGACCTGTCTCATCTCATAGTTTTGTTCTATAAAAATCCCTGGAAAAGGCGGGATCCTTGGCAAACCACTTGGGACCCCCTCTGTCTCTCTCAGAAGTTTTTCTTTTGCCAGTAAATATATTCTGCTCTTAACCTCCACTGTTCCTAAAGTTCATTCTTTGACTTTAGGTAACATGAATTTGTACCTGACATATAGTGGTTTAGAGGTTTCTTTCCTCCACATCACTATGAGGGCAAATCAGTGCTGACATGAGATAGGACACAGACTGAAAAAGATACAGGGAGACACAAAATAGCCTGGGCTCCATAGTCAGTTCAAACCAACCTGGATTACACAGCAAGACCCTGTCTCAAAAAAATTTTTTTTCCTGTGAGAAGGCTGAGGGACCAGGGATTCAATCTCTGGGCCTGCCATGCCAGCCCCGCCCCTGAGTCGCAATGAGATAGCAATCTAGGCACTAAGACAACAACTGAAAAGGCATGGTGGTGTACACCTGTACTCCCAGTTCTTGGGAGGCTATAAATAGGAGAATCACTATGAGTCCAATCTAGTAGTGAGACCCTGATCACCTGGTAGACCCTTCCCTAAAATACATAAAAGAAAAAAACTTATTTCCATTTTTATTAGTGTTGCCTTGGAATGAGTCAATAATAGTCCAGGCTGTTGCCTATGCAGAGGAAAGAATTGCCAAGTATACCCCCAGTAGTAAGTAGTAAGCAGCTACACTTACTGAAGATAACAGGAAGTTGTGCTCAGGGCAAATCAGTGCTGACATGAGATAGGACACAGACTGAAAAAGATACAGGGAGACACAAAAGCACTGCATGCAGGTCAAAGGACACAGAAGCTGCAGCAGCAACAGAGCATGGGTAAATCAAGCTTTAGGGACTTAAGGGACTTCAGCCCAGGTGCATAGCCTTGAATCCAGACTCTCTGCCTGTAACTGACAGGAATGATTGATAGGGCGCTGAGTCATCTTAGAGATTCAACATACATGCTTGTCCCAGAATTTATCATCTTAATTATATTTATGATATGTGATACTGTTGTAGAAAACAGACCAATCATGGGAAGAAATGGCACCAGGAAGGCAGCCTGCCTGGGATCTCCCTCCCAAAGGGTCAGAGCTCCATTCTATCAGGGTTTTGGGTCTTTTATAGGGAGCGCAAAGTGAGGAGGTACAAAGATAGATCTGGCACGTTTGATTGGAGGGTCAGGTGACATCATGGGTTGCTAAGGGAATTTAAATATCTCAAGTTACATTTCAAGGCTATCAATCAAATAAGCATGAGTTACACAAAGGAAAAAGTGTCTCATTATATTTGAAGTTACATTGCAAGACCATCAGTTACACAAAGGCAGTAAAGAGAGAGATCTATGCTTGCTCTCTGTGGGCATCCTGGGCAGGTTCTATTTGGAATTTTTAATTTCCCCCTTCAATACTTATGAGGTGGGAGAAGAGTAGAGGAGACTGAAGGTCAGGCTTAGAGACTCAACACACAGATGTGAGATGCTCTGGCAGAAGTGACCTCTGGGTTCTGTTTAGAATTAAATGGAAGGAAGGGGTGACTCCCTCAGCTTCATTGTTTCTTTTTTCTTCTTTTTTAAATGTATTTGTTACAGGGTCTCACCATGCAGCTCAGACTCATAGTGATCCTCCTGTTTGCAACCTCCCCAGCACTGGGATTACAGGTATGTGACACCACACCCAGTCTTGGTGGCCAGCTCAGTGCACCCAGCGGCAGGACCAGTGAGGCACATGGTGCCAGGGATAGAAACCTGGTCCCTGCGCTTGCCTAAGCAGGAGCTTAGTGCACGGAACTATCTCAACAGCCCTTAGCTTCATTGTTTCTAGCTGTGCTATTAAAATATTTACAGTACATAATGAGTACACTCATCATGGGGAGTTGTCCATGTACACAAAACATCTTAATTCCTGTTACTTCCCCTCTCACCCAGTGCATCCCTTTTATGTGCAGGTTCAGTGAGTTTTAGAAATGCACACACCTGTGTATAGCTACCCAATTAAGATCAGAATAACCACATCACCCCCAAAATGTCTCCTTACACCCTTCTCAATACCTCTCCAGAGGACAACCTGGCCCCAGAAGCCCCTCTTCCCAGCTTTGTGACACAGATGATTTAACCTAGTCTGGAATCTACATAACAGAAACATTCAGACACTGTGTTTTACCTGTGCCTCCTCTCAGGCTGCAAATGCTTTTGAGGCTCCTGTGAACTGGTGCAGCTTTAGGAGTTTACAACATTTCGATGACTCAGGCTCCATTCAATGGACCTGTTGCCCTACTAATGGATATTAGGTTTGTTTCTAAGGTTTTGCTGTGATTTTCTTTTTTTTCAATACTGGGGATTGGCCTTTACATTCCTGGTGCATTTTTTAATTTTTTATTTTGAGACAGAGTCTTAGTAAATTGCTAAGTGGCCCAGAATGAACTCAAGTTTGAGATCTGTAAGCCTCAGCCTCCCAATAGGGCTGGGATTAAAGTCTTGGCTGAGACAATTGTTTTGATTTGGATCCCTCAAGCCATGATGATTTCTCTAGAGCTATGAAGCCAGAACCAAGAAAGTGACAGCCCCAGCCCCCAGCTAACCCTTGAAGCTGACCTCCTGCCTTTGGGCAGTGAGCCCCCACCAGCAGCTCCAGTGGGAGCTCTTTCCTGTTTCTCTCAGTCCCCTTTCCTAAGGGCCAGCCTCATCTTTGTCAGCACCACAAATGAAGGTCTCTTACCATTTTCTCTTAGTTTCTGTATCACTCGGTGTATAAGAGAGAAACAGATTTAATGCAAGATATACAAATATGTAAGAATTTATGATTGGCTTGCAATGGCCGCCACAGAGTCAGATATGGAAGAATGTAGAAGAGCTGTCTGTGCCCTAGGTTTCCAAAGGATCCAGTTGAAGGCCTGGAGCTCACTGTAATGTCCCATATGAGTCAATATTAGGAGGCCAGAGAGTCTGTGATCGATTGATCAGGCCTGACCTGAGAAAGACCTTGACAATAAAACATACTGCCTGTCTTAGTTACTCTTCTCCTATTGCTGGGACAAATACCTAACACCCAAAATGAAGGGAGGAAAGGTTTAATACCCACAGTTACTGGAGGTTTCAGTCCATATTCAACTGGGTCCAAGGCAAAACAGCACAAAACAGAAAGCAACCTTTCAGGGCAACAGCAAAAAAGCAAGAGCCTCAGGGAGAGGTAGCAGCGGCTCAAGCCCCCAGCTTCTCTTCCCCCCCTTACACTGTAATGCACATGACCTGCCCCAGGGCGGTGCAGCACCCACAGCCACAGTAATCAATCACAAACTCCAGAAGCTGCTCCAAGACTGCAGGAGGCTTTGGGGGACACCAGGACACAAACCATAACACTGCCCTACACAAACAACTGGAATCCATTAAGAAGACCATGCTGCCCTCAGCAAAAAGAACCAATAGCCATAAAGAAATTTAGGATTGGGCATACAATCTCTTAGATGCCAGAATGTCCAGCAGGGTCTGCACATCTGCACTGACCATCCTAAAAACTTTGACCCCACACATTTCACCCAGATTCCTCAAGATTATAAACCTGTCCCAAAGCCCTATATTAACTCAATCCTTCCTCCACACCAGCTGCAGATAGCACACCAATTTCAGCCCACCAGTGCCTAAATGAAATTCAAACCAGCCTTTCCCCGTGAGAGGCTGTCTCCTGGTGTTCCCTTTAACAGAATGGTCTGCACTGGAAGCCGGGAGATGACAGCCAAGGGGAAGGCGAAGACTGGAGCTCCTCCAGAGAGACAGAAGCAGGCCCCCCTTTTCCTCTCTCCTTTCTATCATTTAGGCAGCAAATCCATTAGTTGCTATCACTCGAACCCCTAAATTCCGGCAAATCTTCAGTAAATCCCTGTGCTGAGCCAATTTAGTTGGGCATTTCTCACTGAAGTTGACATGGTCAGTTAACTATTACATTTTCCAATTAGCCCTTTTTTTTTTCCTTGTAGATTTGTACTCTAGGTTTTTTTTAAAAATATGTATTTATTTTGTTTTTTGGAGTCAGGATCTTCCTATGTGATTCAGGCTGGCCTTGAGCTCACTGTGTAGTCCAGGCTGGCTTACAATTTGTAGAGATCCTGTGCCTCCACCACCCAAGTGCTGGGATCATAAGTGTGCGCCACCAGGCCCAGCTGCTTTAGTTTTAATTTCCATTATCACTGAAAGCTGGAGTCCATGCTAGCTGGTAATAAAGTACTACTCACACGGTCTGTGTAGTTTGCTCTTTTCTGTCTCCTTTTCCAATTCTGTCAGATCATTCATTACATATGTCATACTATTTTGTTATTTTAAAAGGCTGTGTGCAGCTGGGTGTAGTGGCACACACCTGTAATCTCGGCACTGTGGAGGCAAGAGGATCGTGAGTTCAAGGCCAGTTTAGGCTACAATAGAAGACTGCATATACCTATAATCCCAGCTATCAGGAGGCTGAAGGAGAATTACAAGTTTGAGGCCAGTCTGGAAAACTCAGTAAGGTTTTGTTGCAAAAAATGGTATGTGTAGAGCCGGGCGTGGTGGCGCATGCCTGTAATCCCAGCACTAGGGAGGCTGAGGCAGGAGGATTGTTGTGAGTTCGAGACCAGCCTGAGCTACAAAGTGAGCTTAAGGCCAGCCTGAACTGCACAGTGAGACCCTATCTCAAAAAAGAAAAAAAAAAAAAAAAAAAAAAAAAAAAAAAAAAAAAAAAAAAAAAAAAAAAATGGTATGTGTATAGCTCAGCACTCCCTGGGGTCAATCTCCAGGACATTGCAACAAACAAACAAACACAAACATGAAAATAATTGCATACTGAAAGGATAATGTTTCAGTATCACCATTCATGGCGTTAGATAGGCTACCCCATGGTCCCTTTGTCTTTTGTCTCCTCTGCTTGGTAGCTGCCTTGTGGATGTAGCTACTCTACTTACCGCAAGGCTCCAGGTTCTGAAAGAGTGGCCCCACCTTTGCCTCAAGCTCTGTGTCTAAACCTCTCAGCGGCCCCACATAGTAGACCACACACAGAAACCCCTTCGCAGCATGTAGGGAAGTGGCCGCTGTCACCCCACTTGGGCTTCTCCTTCAGAGTACTCACTGGGACCATGCAGCCCACCCAGGGCAGCCCAGCCACAGCTCCATTTACCTTGAACCATGAGCTAACTTGGGAGTGCAGAGACGCACTGTAGACGGTGCCCATCATCTCTGTTTCCAAGGCTGGGTGGTTACGGTTCCTTTGGCTGTGTCTGCACTTGGCTCAGCAGTGGACCAGCCAAGTGGGCTTTTTGTGAAGCCCAAGAGATTCCCCAGATGTTATAAATAGCTAAATTAGGTAGAAATAGGCAGTCAGACAGAGGTAGGCCCTCAAAGGAGCCAGAGCAAAAGTACATTGCAACTGTGGGGGAGACTTACAGCTCCCGCTGAGAGCCAGACCTCAAGACAAAAGAGGAAAGGAATGCACTCACATACTTGGCCTAGGGAGAAAAAACAATGACTGATACTCTATAGGAATCTTTTTTTTTTTTTTTTCTTTTCCTTTTTTTTCAGTACCAGGGATCAAACTTAGGACCTTATGTTTGCCAGGCAGGCACTTATGCCACTGAGCTATCTCCCCAGCCTAATGATTGATATTCTAAATTGATATGGATCACCTTGAGGAAACCAGGAAAAGCCACTGACCCATCCTTTATGCCTGCTTGCTATGCGAGTATTACTTGAGGAATTATGCTCGTAATTTATTGGCTGACTATAGTTTTGTCCCACCTCATGTCCACCTTATAATTACCCATTTTTCTCCACCTTGGTCCTGTCTCACCTGGTGGTTTTGCTCTATAAAAATGCCTGGAAAAGGCAGTGTCCTCAGCAACCCCCTTGGGACCCTGTCTGTCTGTCTGTCTGTCTCTCTCTCTCTCAGATAGAAGCTTTTCTTTCCCCAGTAAATATATTCTGCTCTTAACTTCTATTCTTCCTAAAATTCACTCATCAGTTTTAGAGAACATGAACCCATGCCAGATAGCTAGAAGGTTAGAGGTTTCTTTGCCTGTACTACAGGAATCTGTACAGAGTGCTTCCTGGAGCCCAGGTCCAGATCCTGTGATCAGGGCTGCTGCAGCAGAGGGTACCCCAAGGACAGAGCAAGGGTACCCAGCCTAGAGGAAGGAACTGACTGGAGGTACAGGAGAGAAAGGCCTCAGAGAGACAGAAGTTGAAAGCCTGTGGCTAACTGAATGCTAATCAGAGCTGTAATTGGCTTGTATGGCAGCATAGATTGTGGGGAGCTACAGAAGCTAGGGTCTATCACATGTCAGACGGGAGGGAGCAAGGCTAGTCTCAAAAACACAAAATGCCTGAGGCAAGTTATGAGACTATGCTGCTCTAGTCTTAAGAACACTGGGTATCTGAGACAAGCCTGGTGGATCAGCTAATAGGTGGAGAGGTTTCACGTGATTGTTAACCTCTCAAGTGTATAAATAAACATGCTGGCAGGATGAGTACTTGTTTCTTTTCCTCTTTCTCCTTCTTCCTTTCCAGAAGGAGAGGGCTCTATACAGCCTATTTTCTCTTGTCCAACTCTCATCCTTCTTTTTCTCCAGCCTCTCACTGTCCTCACCCCAGGAATATCAAAAGCTGTGTGGGATGTGGCACAGGTGGTATGGATGGCCCCCTTCAAGTGGTCCAAGGCCACACTGAGGCAGATGTCAGGGAGATTAAATATGGTAGACATCAAAATTTGGTGCCGGGCCTAGAACACCAGTGTTAGGAAGATAAGGTGTGGTAGCTCAAGCCTGTAACCCCTGTGCTGAGGCTGTGGTGGGTGGATCACAAACTCAAGTCCACCCTGGGGAATTTAGTGAGATGTGATTTGAAATAAGAAGGGGCTGGGCATAGAGTCAGTACAGAAGCTCTGGTGTAACCCAGGAACTGTAAAACACGAGGATAAAGTGGGTGTGCTTAGAGCAGGTGGCCTGAAGGATGGCTCCTCTGTTTATGACACACCCAACAGGAATTTGGGGTCACTGTGACAAGGGGCACAAACTTTGTGACTTCCCTTTGAAGAAAGGTCCCACATGCGTAGTCCATACACTTCCACATGGCTTCTGGACAGTACCAACGAGACAGGGCTCTGCGCATTTAGTGAGGGAGGTGGGCATTATCCACTGATCCATGGCAGTGCTAGAAGTGAAGGCTGAATTTCTATTTTCAATAAATTAAAAATAATAAATTTAAAACAATTCTTCTCCCCCCCCAAAAAAAATGAGGATAAAGATCTCATACACCAAAAAAAAAAAAAAAAAGGTGTCAGATACCAGATAAAATAGGGGGGTGCCTGGACTAAGGGTGACCCTGGAGTAACCCTTAAGGAGAAAGAAACTATTGTCATGAGTGCCTGGCAACTTGCAAGCCTCTTCTCCACTCTTGTTTATCGCCTCTCAGAAACCAGAGCTACAAAGTCATCCAGTTGCAATCTTCTCAAATTGCCCCTCCTACCTCCCTTAGTAGGACAGAACCATAGCTCTTCTTATTCAGTGGCTGCTCTTTTTATCAAGCTAAGATAGTCACTGGGTGGTCTTTCTAGCAAGTTATCAAATCCTTAACTAAAGGCTCTCACTTGTACCACTGTGCAACAAGGGATTTGTTATGGTTTAGATCTGAAATGTTCCCCATCATGTGTTCAGAGGTGGGGCTCTTGGAAGGTGATTGGGTCATGGGACACTGTGCATGCCTATCTGTGGATTAACCCAAGGATGAGCTCAGAGCTAAGTGTGCTGTTAGGAAGTGGAGTCTGCTCAAGAGACGGGCACGGGGGCATGACCTGGGAGGGATAGCTCCCTCCACTCCCTTCATCCTCTACTTCCTGGCCTCCATGATGACTTGAGCAGCCTTCCTTCCCCAGACCCTTGGTCTATACCTTTCCTGTCTTGGAGCCAATAGACTATGGGCAGAACCTCTGGAAACCATGAGCGGAAAGAAACCTCTCCTCCTTTAGGCTGTGGGTGTCAAGTATTGTGTCCCAGCAACAAGGAAGCACCCAAGACAAGAGTGAAGCAAAAGATCTAGTTGAATCTTCCAGCCCCTCAGAGACAAGGTTCACTGTACTGTATTCTTCACCCTGTAAGATTTATTGTTCCAGGAGCTGACCCTGGATAGAAGAGTCAAAGAGAGAGTAAGCCGAGTTTAACTGTAGAAACTGAAGTCCAAACCAAGTCAAAAGCAAGCAGGCAAACAAAGCCTCTGGGCACCAAATGGTTTCAGAGCTGTGGTCAGGAAACAAGGATGGCATGAGAGGTCTTCAAGAGCTTCACCTGCCCTATCAACATAAGACAGGCCAATAAGATGAGGGGCTTTCCATTTCCCAATGCCATCTTCACTATACAGAAGCAATCAGAAAGGGGCTTTTTTGAAACAATCAGAAGCTAGCTGTCTCCAGTCCTTCATTTGAATCTGATGCTGTTCATATGATCAATCAAAAGATACTTTTTTAAATTCTGTTTTTGCATATGGATGCAACCAATCAAAAGATATCATTCCTGATGTTTCATTTGCATGTAAAGGAAGCTAAGGAGTTTCTTGATAAGACAGATGACATTTTTTTACATGGCGTGATGCCCAGGGAGCATTTGATAGGATGATTTTCCTAATGCCTTATTTGCATGAAAGAGTAATAACCAAGAGATTCTTGATGCAAAAGACCCATTCCCCTTAGCCTCATGGTTGCTGTGAGCCTTTCCACTGCCCACTTTCACTCTACACAATGTATCTCATTTCAGGCTTCAATAAACGTACACTTCCATGACTTTTCCCATGTATTTAGTTCAGTTATTTAAAACACCATAGAGAGAAGCACCATCAGACTCTCTATGCAGTCCTACAAGTGTACAGGTCTGAAGCCTGCTGGACTAATGCACTTGGGCTGTTCAGGGCCTTGGGAACCTGAACTGATTCAACCCAGGCAGCACTCGACTCTGGGACAGATGTTACTCCTCTAGGTCAAAGGAACAGGATCCCATGCAAGAATATCCAGCTCCACAAAACAGCTGGCACCCACCAACCAAACCAAGCTACAACCAACCAATCTATACCCAGGAGTCCACAGATCTGAAGCCCTCCTGTATTGCTGATTTTTGAGACAGTCTCACTGCACAGTTCAGGGTGGCTGTGAGCTCCCTATTAGCCCAGGCTGGCTTTGAACTCACAGTGATCTTCCTGCCTCAGCCTCTCAAGTTCTGGGATTGCAGGTGTGTGTCACCTCGCCCTGTTTCACAAACCCTCCTGGTTTGGCAGTTTTTATTTATCTGGCATGGGAATAAATGTGAGGATTTCTCTCCAGTCTGCCTTGTGACATAGCTTGCTTTTGGGTGGCTGGGTCTGGGAGGCAGCAGTCCCAGGGGCCCACACCACAGAGGCCACAGAGGCTGCAGCCTCAGTGTGGTGAACATGAGTCTGGCCCACGCTCCCTGCTCTCTTCCCCTCACAAGGCACCTTTGTTCTCAGCGACTCCCAACCCCCGCACACTCTTAGCAGTCTCTGCCCTCTTCAGCCCTGTGCTGGCAGGGGCACCCTTGCAGGCCTTGGAACAGATATGTGCCACTGTGACCAACTTTTTAAAATTAAGTAATTAATTATGTATCTGGTACAGGGTCTCGCTACGCATCTTGTACTTGTGGAGATCCTCCTGCTTTCAGCCTTCCCAGCTCTGGGATTATAGGCACACGCCACCACTCCCAGACTCAGTGCACATGAAGGTGGTGCGCCACCACGCCCAGACTCAGGGGCTTCTCAGTGCACAAGAAGGTAGGGCCACTAGCCTTTCAAGGTCAGCAAAGACTCAGGACATAGGAGAACCTGTACTGTAACATCATGAAAGTTGAGCTCCAAATTTTCTGAACAAGGAGATTATGGAGCCACAGAGAAAAGAGATCAAAGTTCTATAGTGTGCCTGGGGAGAGTCACATGGAGAGAAAACTTTCTCTCAGGCTCTCATGGAGAGCAAACTAGTCAAGCATTGGCCATGACTCATCCACATGGATGACACAGACAAAGGTCTATAGAATAAGGTACAGGACTACAAGAAAAACCCTGAGGGGACTTCACTGACCTCATAAGAAATATAAAGTACATGTGTTGGTATATAAGTCTTGTTCTATCTAGGTCTTAACCATCCAGCAGAACAGTATAAAAATGAAGTATACATCATGGGGCCATAATATTAAGTTGAGCTGTAAATGGCTATGGTAGACATCTTCGGATAACTCACTATTGTTGTGGAATGCTGGACTGTGTTGGATTGTGTTGTAGAGTTCAAGCACCTAAGTGAGTTGAATGATAATGGAGTGCCCATCTCTGACAGGTGTAGAGCAAGGAAGGGGTATAGAATGGAAGAATCACGATGTGTGTGTATGGACAGTACCATTGGGATAGATAATGCCGTGCTTCTACATAATTCTATGAGGGCAAGATTTGCACTAATGGTGGTTGGACAGGATATTATGTTGGCTTCTAGTACTACGGACAACCGCTAGGAAAATAACAAGGTAGAAAGTATTAATTATTGAATCTTTGATGCAATTCAGTATAAAAAATAAGATACGCAAACAGCTATACTCTCTTAATTTACTGATAAGAGACATACGGTATAATAATGTTTGTAAATATAATATCATGTATACACCTTTTATGATACCAAAACATTATGAAAACAGTTTGCAATGTATTAATTTATCAAATCCATCTTGTCAAGGTATCTTAAAACTGTCTGATCGATATTTGTACTTCAATAAAACAAAAGTAAAATAAAAAAAAATTAAAAGAAAGAAAAAAAAAAAAAAAAGAAGGTAGGGCCAGTGTACAATGAGGTACGGGTACATTGTGACCATCTTACAATTTTAAAAGTATAATTCCCTTGTATCCTTCTTGTTTACCTTTCATATCTTATCTCAGCATTGCAAAATATGGAATAAAACAGAAGGGTTAATTATATGGTATGTGAACTCCATTGTAAGGTTTTTATTTTGTTTTTTTTTGTTTTTGCGGGACCAGGGATTGAACTTTGCACTTGCCTTTGCACTTGCCAGGGAAGTGCTTATTCCACTGAGCTATCTCCCCATCCCCAAAACGTTCAGAGGTTTTTTTTTTTTTTTTTTTTTTTTTTTTTTTCTGGCTCAGGATGCGTTCAGGACAGGTCTGGTAAGGCTTGAGGATCTGAGGATCAAACCACAGCATCCTGATTGCTTTGCTTAATCAGTCACTTAAACAACTGAGCTAATAGGCAGGCCCTTATGAACTTCAAAAATTTTGCCTGAATAGAACCCTGATGTTACAAGAAATAGTACAGAAAAATCAACAATTTTTTTTTTTTTTTTTTTTTTTTTTTTGCAGTACTGGGTATTGAACTCAGGACCTTGCACTTGCTAGGCAAGCGCTTATTCTACTGAGCTATCTCCCTAGTCCACAAAATCGATAATTGAGATCACATCAAGTTAAAAAGTTTCTGCAGAGCATAGGAAACAGCAGAGTGAAGAGACAACCTACAGAATGGAGAAAAAAAAAAAGTTTTGCCAATGAGTCCTTCAGAGGACTAACATAAGGAATTCAAAAAAATTAGAACTCCCAAAATAAAAATAAAAAAGGGTATCTAAAGCATATGGACATTTCTCAGAAGATATTCATTTTTTTCTTTTGGATTTTAATTATGTACATAAATAGCAACATGAGCACAAGGCGTTCTAAGGCTTGTACATTATCTCTAGGTGAAACTATTTCAGATTAGTCCACTTACAGAATGGCATCACCCAAGATAACAAAAAGGCCTAATATAATTTTTCCTGAAGAAAAAAGCCAGTTTTCTACATTCAATACTGCCTTCTCTGCCACTTTCTGTAGAAATACTGACTTACTGTCTGGAGTTTCCTACAACTGATTAAAATGAGCAGAGTGTGGAGTTTTCTACTTATTTCCAGGAGGACTCTTCCCGTTCCCCGGCTTCTGGAAGTTCTCCTTGCACAAATCTTCCACAACTACGTATCCTGGTGAACCCCAGTCACACAACTTCTCCCCACTGACCTGGATAAATGAGACAGCTTTTGTGGGTACTAGATGGTGGTCGCTAATCCCGTGAAACCAGGCAGATATACCAGCTTCTTTATTTTTGAGCCTCTAATGAAAAGGAGTCCACCAAAGCCAACAAAACCAATAACACCAAGTCTTGGGAAAAAGACCCGGAGGAGTATTTTGGAGATATTCGTAGCTGTCTAACCCCCACCAAACCGAACTTTGCATCTTAGGTTTAGTTTGGGAGTATGCTTCCTGGCACCCACTTGATGTCAGAGCTGTGAGAGGCCTTCTTCAAGCTGGGTCCTTGGCTCCTCCATGTATTTAGACAAAACCATTGGAGTGAAAGCAAAGACAGAGTTTCAGATCTTGAAGATGCTGGTGCAGCTAGTGAAAAGGTGAGAAAGGATCTCTTAAAACCAATGAGAATGCAGGAAAAAATAATCCATCACCTGCGAGATGACACCAGGATGAACAATGTGAGATTAATTGGTATCAGTGAGAATGAAGGAGTCAATACAAATGACATAAAAAGAATTCAGGGAGAAGTAATCACAGAAAACTTCACAAATATGAGGAAACAATCCAACATTCAGGTAACCAAAGCATACAGAACACCAAATAACTTCAACCCAAGTAAAAACACACTGAGATATATAATAGTCAAGATCCCAGAAATCCAACACAAAAATAATACACTAAAAGCTGCTATAGAGAAGAAGCAGATCACATTCAAAGGAAAACCCACCAGAATTACAGCCGACTTCTCTACACAAACCATGAAGGAAAGGAGAGCATGGAGCAGAGTTCTTCAAGTCTTACATGAAAACAAATCCCAGCCCAGACTATTATAACCTGCAAAACTCTCTTTCAAGTTTGATGGAGAAGTGAAATACTTCCACGACAAAGAACAACTAAAGAATTTCATGATGATAAAGCCATCCCTACACAGGCTGCTGAAAGATGTTCTAGAGAGAGACCACAATGACCAGAACTCCACGAATGAGAATGGAAGGAACCCACTAAACAGGACCGACAATTAAACACAGGATACAAAGGAATAAACAACACCAGGTAAATATCATGTCAAACATAAGTCAACACATGTCAATTATAACCATCAATGTAAGTGGACTCAATGCTCCAATCAGTAATAGACTGGCACAGTGGATTAGGAAACAAAATCCAACAATATGCTGTATACAAGAAACACACTGAACTCAAAAGGACATTCATAGGCTCAAAGTCAAAGAATGGAAAACAATACTACATGCCCCAGCACCTCAGAAAAAAGCAGGAGTAGCAATTCTGTTCTCAGACACTCTCAACTTCAAACCAAGAATGATCAAACAACACAAAGAAGGCCACTATATATTGGTCAGGGGAAAAATGCAAGAGGAAGAGATAACACTCATAAATATCTATGCATCAAACACAGGAGCACCCAACTATGTAAGACAAATTTTAATGTATATGAAAAACCTAATATCTAAGACCACAATCTTAATAGGAGACCTTAACACCCCCTTATCTCAAAAAGATAGATCAACCAGACAAAAAATTAGCAAGAAAGTAGCAGAAATGAACCAGAGCTGGACTTGGTGGACATATGCAGAGTGTTCCACCCAACCTCAGCTGAATACACTTTTTTTTTCAGCTGCACATGGCTCATTTTCCAAAATAGACCACATACTAGTCCAGAGGTCATGTGTAAGTATATGCAAGAAAACAGAAATTATCCCATGCATATTATCTGACCCCACTGCAATGAAACTGGAACTAAATGACAAAAGAAACCAGAAAACCCCACTAAATTCATGGAAATTAAACAACACCCTACTCAGCAATCAATGGGTCACAGAAGAAATTAAACAAGAAATTCAACAATATCTACTATTCAATGAAAATTCAAGAACAACTTACCGGAATATATGGGATGCGATGAAAGCAGTTCTTAGAGGGAAAATTATAGCTTTGAACTCACACATTAGGAAAATAGAACAGGACCAAATAAACACCCTAATGTTGCACCTCCAACAGCTAGTAAAAGAAGAGCAAATGAAACCCAGAGCACAAAGACGGGAAGAAATCATAAAGATTAGAGCAGAAATTAATGCAATTGAGAAGAAGAAAACAGTTCAAAGAATCCACAAATCAAAAAGTTGGTTCTTTGAAAGACTAAATAAAGTTGATAAGCCTCTAGCCAACCTCATCAAACAGAGGAAAGAAAAAATTCAAGTACATGCAATAAGGAATGAAAAGGGTGAAATCACCACAGACCCAATGAAAATTCAGAAGATTATCAATCGTTACTTCAAGAATCTTTATGCTCACAGAATAGAAGACACAGAAGAAATGGACAGATTCCTCAAAAGGTACAAATTATGAAAACTGAACCAGAAGATGTAACAACTCTCAATAAGCCAATAACAGCCAAGGAAATACAAAACATAATAAAAAGCCTACCAACAAAGAAAAGTCCAGGTCCTGATGGATTCATAGCTGAATTCCTCAAGAAATTTATAGAAGATATAATCCCTACACTCCTCAAACTCTTCAGTGAAATTGAAAAGGAAGCAGTCCTCCCAATTTGTGATAGCAAAATCTTGGAAGCAACCAAGATGTCCATCACATGAGGAATGGTTGAAAAATATGTGGTATTTCTATATAATAAAGAATGATAAATTTGAAGCATTTATATTGAAATGGATGCCACTCGAACATATACTTGTAAGTGAAATAAACCAGACACACATGTGCAAATATTGTATAGTCTCCCTAGCATAAGAAGTCAAAAGAAGAAATACAAATAGAAATGTATAACAACTAAAAACAATTGAGTCAAATAAGGCAAAGTACTAAGTAGCTGCAGGGTACTAATTAGCTTTTCTTCTGGATGGTTAACAACCTAAGTGCACAGATTAAAATTGGAGAAATAGAAGAGCCGCAAGGCCCACCAACATTTTGTCCCTAGCCTTTCAAGGTCAGTGAAGACTCAGGGCAAACTCAGTTGCGCCCCAAATTTTCTGATCCAGGAGATTATGGAGCCACGGAGGAAAGAGATTGATGGTGTATAGTGTGCCTGGGGAGAGTCACATGGAGAGAAAACTTTTTCTCAGGCTCTCATAGAGAGCAAACTGGTCAAGCATTGGCCGTGACTCATCCACATGGATGACACAGACAAAGGATCTACAGAATAAGGTACAGGATTACAAGATAAACTCTGAGGGGACTTCATTGTCCTCATCAGAAACAAAAGCTACATCTTTTGGTATACAGGTCTTGATCTATCTCGGTCTTAGCCATTCAGCAAAAAAGTATAAAAATGAGGTATATAACGTGGGACCATAATAATAAGTTGAGCTGTAAATGTCTATAGTCAACAACTTTTTCAGATAACTCACTATTATTGTGGAATGCTGGACTGTGTTGGATTGTGTCGCCAAGTTCAGGCACCTAAATTGGCTTAATGACAATGGAGTGCTCATCTTTGACAGGTCTAGAAAAAAAAAGGGAGGGTTATAAAAAGGAAGAATCATGATGTGTGTGTATAAACAGTACAGTTAGGATAAATATGCTGTGCTTCTGCATAATTCTATGAGAAGTAAGTTTGCACTAATAGTGGTTGGACAAGCTATTATGTTGGCTTCTAATACTATGGACAAACACTAGGGAGATAACAAGGTAGAAAGTATTAATTATTGAATCTGTGATATAATTCAGCTATAAAAAATAAGATAAGTGTACAGTTATACTCTCTTCATTCACTGATTAGAGACATCTGCTATAATAATGTCTGTAAATATAATATCATGTATGCACCTTGTACGACACCAAAACATTATGAAAACATTTTGCAGTGTATTAATTTATCAAATCTGTCCTGTTAATTTGTCTTGAAACTGTCTCACTGCTCTTTGTTCTTCAATAAAAAAAGAATAATAATAATAATAAAAGAAAGGGCTGGGGATATGGCTCAGGGCTGGGGATATGGCTCAGTGGATTAAGCACTTCCCTGGCAAGTGCAAGGGCCTGAGTTCAATTCCCAGCTCCAGAAACAATTCCTTTTTTTTT
>PVKA01039132.1:0-19709 GCA_004027165.1 Ctenomys sociabilis
ATTTAAGTTGTGAAAACAGTGACCTACTTTTCTCCCATAGTACTTGGGCAGGAAAGAGTCAACATGCCTATTATGAGATAAAGTTGCCATGCTTACTATAAATGTCCCTGTAGGAGAAAAAAGAAAGCAGACGAATGATCTAATCTCTTTGTCAAGAGGATAACTGAAACCCTAAAGCAAACACAGGAATGATATCTGCTGCTAGGAGGAATCTTATCTATTAGATGCTCTCAACAGGATGTCCATGGAAGGAATTGCTTAGAGAAAGTAAACCTAGCATCAAGGTATTCATGAGAAATAAATCCCTGGAAAAAGGTGTACTAAGGTCCTGGACTTTTTCCATCAAAATCTATGTCCTATGCATCCCTGGTCCTGTCCTGAACCTTTAGAAATACTCAACACATTCTTACAAAATTAAAGTTCAGTATGGTCGTTGGGCCAGGGAGATCGCTTAGTGGAATGAGCGCTGCCCTGGCAAGCGCAAGGGCATCAGTTCAATCCCCAGTTCTGAAAAAAAAAAAAAAGGTTAAGTATGATAGAAATTGGTAAGACATGTTAATTAAGTGGGTTTTAGTTTACTTTTTTTTTTTTGTAGAACAGGGGATTGAACTGATGCCTTGCACTAATTACCAAATATTATTAGCCATTCAATTCTATTTGCTTTAATATTTATAGATATTTTTAACTTAGTATTTCATGAAATTATCAGAAAGAAAATGTCCCTGTATAAGTATACAGTAATATCACTTACTTTTAATTTTTCAAAGTTACTAGGTGCGACAGTTCCTAGATGTCTCCCAAGAGCCTCACATGCTCACAGGCTTCAGTGAGGCGATTGGATTGTGGAGCTCACTGCTGACTTGCTGTCTGCAGGTGGGGGCTGATGGGAAGAGGCAGGTCGCCGGGGGCATGACAGAGAGTGTTTCTCTCTTTCCCTGACTCTATACTCTCCATTCTTGCTCTTCACTGTAGCATCCTGCCTCTGAGCCAGCTGATTATGAATGCAAACTTCTATATACTGTCAGCCAAAATAAGCCTCCTCTGCTCTAATTCACCACAACAAGAAAGTTAGAAAAACAATATTTTGAAAATAATGTTAAATGCCAAGAAATATCCATGAACTCCTATTTATGAGTTCTGGCTGCTTCTTCAACCAAAAGTGTGCAAAACTATGAAATATTCTTTTAACTTTTGTCTTCATTTTCTAAACAAATAAGTCACAAAAATTCTGTCCCTATTTTTTCATTTTACAGAAATATATTAGATTGTCCCAATGACAGATTGTTGTAATTATCTTTGACTCATGACTCAGAACCAGCACATTGCAACAGAAAATATAATGTAAGCCACAGAATGAAACAGCTAAATTACTGAAAGAAGCAGAACTGCTTTCAGAAAGTTTTGTTATATATACATATATATATATATATATATATATATATATATATACATTTAGTTCTTGAAATAGACCATAAAGCAAGCATTATATTCATTTTACTGATAAGTAAACTGAAGGTCAGTGAAGATACTGACTAATTTCAAATTTCAAATTAAGTTATATGAGAGAGAAAAGTAAAATAATATTAGCTGTATAATAAAAGAGGCAAACAGATTTTTCAGATGGTTAAGAACCAAGAATGGTTCAGAAATTTGTCAAAATAGCCTACTACCATTCATAAAGTCTGGCAGAACATGAGACTACTGAGTCAGAAACAAAGAACAGTTTATAAAGGAAAGAGCAATAGTCAGAATGTCAGTATTTGTGCTGCTTCCCTGAGCTTGGATTCCCACAGAATGATGCAGACATTAATGCAGACAGACCCTGCATCTCGGAGGGTTATTACAGACAAGAACACTGTAGTCATTAAAACCAGACCTTTGAAAAGGAGCAGTGAGGAAGTGTCTTTTGCTCCAGAGAATGTCACTACTATTTGTCCATACGAGACAGGGAACACGTCTGCCCTTAACTCCTACTGGAGACACTGCCTCCATCTCAGAGGTTGCTCCCTATGAATGGACTCCTTGGAGCAAAAGCAGTTAGTGCCTCAGTTCTTCTTCACGGTGTTATTGTCATCCTTGTTCTGGAGATTAAACTAAGTGTCTTCTCACTGATTATTATATTCAGCCATTTTTATTTTGAGATAGGGTCTTGGTAAATTGCCTAGTGTGGGTTCAAATGTATGTTCCTGCTTTTTCAGCCTCTTAGAAAGCTGGGATTATAGGCATGTACTACCATGCCAGCTTGCCTAACTCTCCAGAAGTACAATCATCCCATGGAGAATTGTTTTCACGTGATGGTATGACCTCTCTCACAGTCTTAATGCTATTTACTGACAGTAATTTAAATATCACATTAAGCAAATAACAATAGTTGCAAAACATGGTATAAACCTTGAATCATCCTGTAGCTTCACAAGCATATATATATATATATATATATATATATATATATATATATATATATATATGAAGTAGTCAATCTTTTTCTGCTCAGAGATTGATGAAGTATTTACATATAATTAATAATTTTCTGATAAGATGAAGAATAATTCCAAGAACTCCAAAGAGAATATTCATAGAAACTGACTGGAAGGCAGAGGTAGATTAAAATATCATGTTTTAGTCATATTGTCTCCTTAGTGTGCGAACCTGAAAGAGAAAGTAGAATCTGAAGGGTGCATAGATACTGGGAAACGGGAATGAACTTGCTCAAAATGAAAGTTACCAAATTGAGGAGAAGGACAGAAGGGAGTGGGGGAAAGAGATACATCTATGTGTGTAAGCAGGATGGTTTGGACAACTTGTCTGTGAAAAAGAGCAGATAATGCTTAATTTGTTTCATCTCTTTTCAATTGTTTCTTTTTCCCCTCTTAAGTTCTCAATTTTTTTCTTTTATTCTTTCTTCCTCCAATTTTGCATGCATACATCTGCTAATGTGAATAACTGGTTGGAAGAATAACTGCATTACAACAAATACTGTGAAATTCACATTCCTTTCTTACTCTGCATCACTTTTAATTTTTCTGTTGTAATATTGTTTTGTACTCTCTTTTTAAAATAAAATAAGTAAAATATCAGGGTTTAGATGCCACAAAATTAGTATTTTGTTTATGCCTCCTATTTCACACACTTAAAACCAGATACCTAAGGCAAAGGTTTAAATGACAGTATTCTCAAGCTAAAAACAGCTATGATTTTACTTTACCAAGTTGGCTGTTTCTAAAGCATTGCACTCAGAGAGTACTTTAACCTGCTGTATTACTTACTATCAGAGCAAACTTCCACTGGGCTCAAATTAAGCATTCAGTTAGCTACAATTAGGCTCCATACTTGATATATTCATTTTATTTTCTATAAGCAAGTAACAAGAGAGGCTCTAATTGACAAAAATTCTAAAAGTGATGCTGATATAAAATATCCATTAGCAGACAGGTGACCTGGTTATAATTCCATTAAAGGTGCCAGCGTGGCCTTAATACTTAGTGTCAAATGACAAGATTAGTGGATGACTCTAGTCCAGCGATGGCATATTAAATGGCTATGATGTTTTAAAACCTAGTCTCTGAATTGGATTGTTTCACAGAAATTGCTCCCAGTGGCATATTGTGCTCTTTACTGTTATCTTAAACCCTTATAGATGTATTTTTGAAATACTTTGAGAAAACACGATTTTAAAGCTCTGTTCCCTGCCTCAGGTGTTCTTCGAGAGCAAAACTGTACCCCAGCATAGTTATCTTAAAGTGGCAGAGCCTCAGTAGAAGCATCTGGGAAAGTATGACAATGATGGTGCCTTGTGTGTTTTGGTCTGAGATTTCTTCCATATAATGCCACTGATCTCCTTGAATTAGGATAGTTGGCATGTAAAGGTCTCTTTTTTCTTAGTTTTAAAATCAACCTTTACTTTTGAAAAGTTAATACGTTCATTACAGGAAATAAGAACACAAAAAGCAAAGGCAAAGTCATTTCCAGTCATAAACAGCTTAGCTCACTGTGTCCGTTTAGGTCCCTCATGTACATACGCAATGTACAATTTAGAGCGAGTGAGATGGTCCAATTTGTGTCATGATTTTCCACACCACGAATATTTAGAAATTCAAACTTCCAAAGCTACAAGATCATTTTTGATAACCAAGAATATACTATACCAATTCAATATGTTAGGGAAAAAGATGTAATCTTGCCTTCTTTAGGAACAAAGATTTCCTGAAGATAAAGATGCCAACAAACCTCTACATAGAAATATTAACAGAATAGATATTAAAATATTGGCATATCCTTAATGCTGTATTTGAAATGAGACACAAAGCAACAAAATACTTCGAGCATGCATCAGAGTTATCAAATCTCTACGGTGAAGATGTCAAGAAAATATGGTTTCCCTGAATCACTAATGTATTTTTACAGTATATTAAGAAGATTCACACACACCAATAGCCCTTCACACAGTGTAAATCTGAACATGCTACATTTACATGCCCTCTCACTCACTATTTCCAGTTATTATCATACATCACCATCAGAGGACATCTGTAAAGTTTAAATGCTGTATAAAAGTCTATGGAATCTGCACATAATGAGCCCAAGTATTTTCCCAAAAATACACATACAGACTTATGATTATAATCTAAAATTATTTTCCAGATGTGGAAATACTAGCAAAGCATTTTCATCCTCAGTCTTCTTTTCTGTCTACACCACTAGTGACTAACTTCCAGATCATGTCTAGCTCTAAGAGGTCACTTGGTCACTTTCATAAAGGTCATTTCCAAAATCTAATATTTCCTAAAAAACAAAGAACATTTATATAGGGATTCTTTTGATCTTTCCATAATTTGGGCATTGGGAATTATCCTTTAATACTCATAAATACTAACCAAAACGTCCATATCCAACAAAGGCTTGACAATCTGAACTCAGCTTCTCTCTGTGTAAGCCACTCTTACAGTGCAGGGACAATCAGTCAGCATAACTCTCTGAGACATCACATTTGACAGTTCCATTCCCCAAACTCCATTCCTGTGAAGTAACAAAAGATACTTAAATGACACTACTTTATTATCCTTGAGTAACACATCCTTGTGTATTAAAGTATATAGAAAGCATTTACCTAAACTCAAATCATATAGAAAGACTACATGTTTCCAACAAGAATTCGAGTTTTCAATATGTACATTGGCCATGAGAAAATTACACACACACACACACACACACACACACACACACACTTAACAAAGGATATCATTTAAAGTGTCATCTAAATAAGAACACTGCCATAGAACACTCCCTTGTTTCCATGCTTTTTAACTCGGAGAACAAATATATGCCTATGTACAGTTTAGAGGGGATTTTAACAATTTGACTGCCTAGGTAGTTTTAGGAACAGTCTTTCTGGGACTGGGCAGATGGCTCAGCAGTCTAAGCATCTAAGTGGAAGCTCAAGGCCGGTGCCTCATGCTGTGTCGGCCACCGAAACTGGATGTGGTAGCGCACACCCATAACCCCAGCACCGGTGAGGCTGAGACACGAGGATCACTGTGAGGCACCTACAGAATGTGTTTTTCTCTAACTCTACTTTTAACATACTTCACATACATCTAAGCACCTGAATGGGTTTAAATATGGAGTCAGATTTGTCCATCCTCCAGACAGTAGTGCTGAATAAACTACACATAACAGTGGTTATATATAAAGGTATCTTTAAACATAAGCATTCTGGCCTAAAATCCTTTGTTTCTTCTGATTCCTTGCTCTTTATCCTTTATAATTTAGGCACATATGTCACTCAAACATGATTTTGCAATTACACTTACAAAAGTCTCCTGAGAAGATATAAA
Organism: Ctenomys sociabilis; assembly: GCA_004027165.1. Taxonomy (NCBI): domain Eukaryota; kingdom Metazoa; phylum Chordata; class Mammalia; order Rodentia; family Ctenomyidae; genus Ctenomys; species Ctenomys sociabilis. The sequence goes on from PVKA01039132.1 coordinate 5,835, forward strand.
TTTATTAAATATAAAATTTAATAAATTTTAAAGTACACAAAATGTGTTTGTTTACTTTTATCATATGATGGCAAACTATTCTCTACAAATTAGATATTATAAAGTGAGGACTTAGGGTTCAAATATATACACAATATATAAAGCATAACAAACTTACATGAACTGCATGTAACTTAAGAGCAGTGGATAAGCAGAATTGTCTACCATACACTACCAAAGCACCCTCTGCAACACCCCCCCCAATATATAAATATAGATCTTGTACTATTTAGAAGTGGTTTAGCCATTCTACTTCCAAGCATAGTATTTCCCATCAATTTTTAAGTTGTTTTATAGGAAGTTGCATTCCACTACTTTTAGTTTTAAACATAACCAGCACTTCATCATATCTAGAGCGAGATCTTTTTCATATAAGAACTCATCTGCTATCATACAGCATTTATAAATAAAATTGCACTTGTGGCAATGGTTTGGATCTCAAGTGTCTTCTAATCTAATATAGATACTTACACTTATAGATACCTATAGACACTTCTATATATGACCATGTTGGCACTGGGCCATTCCCACCTCACTTCCCTTTCTCGGTCTCCAGCCCAGTGTGCAAGTCAAGTATATGGCATGTCGGAGATGGTTAAATTCAAAACTAATTTAGAAGGTGTGCTTTCCCGTGAATTTAAAAGTGAACTAACTACTGGCTGTCATACACTAGAAACTCCTTTACCAGCCAAGGAATAGATATTGTATATGTTGGAATTATTTGCCCACAATATTGCAAAACAAAACCCACAAGACATACAGAAAAATGATGCCTGAAAATATCCCAAGTACAAATGCACTACCCTACTGCCTTTTATGATTGCCTCCTTCCCACCTCCTCCAACTCACTGAACAAGTACAGACAGAAGCATCGTGCTCACAAAGGTGGTTTAATAATCACATCCTGAAGAGATAATAATGCATGTGAATTTCTGTGAAAAGATATTTACAAAGTATTATTTTACTGCCTCTACACTTAACATGCATTGGGTACTTCTAAACATCTAGGGAAGACTGAAAGTCTCATTTAAAGGTGTTGTCTCTGAGGGTAGTCACCAGATGCTCCACAGAAGAAAGAGGAGTGTAAAATCTGAAAAGCAGTAAATTTTGCTTGAAAAGCAAGAGACAGGTGTTTTTCTGACATTTTAATAACACCAACTATTTGTGTATATTAATTTTTAGGACTACATGATTGAGATGTAAGTTACTAGAAACCATGGAGGATGGACTGAATATGCTCCTCTAGTGACACAAATAAACATCTTGTCTTCTTTTTCTATAGAATCAGCAGGTGTGAGCAAAAGTGACTACAGTAAGGGAAAAACCAGGTAACAAAACCAGGGCCTATGAACAATAACAAATTCTCAGCTGCCGGGCACCAAAGCTTCACATCTGAAGCAACAAAGAAACTGAGCAGACAGAGAAACAGTTTGCGGGAGCACATCAGAGAAGAATATTCGCTGAGATTTCCAACCATGGGAAAGCCAGAAGGCAAAAATTTTAAAACTTCAGGAAGCTTGAGGACCAGTGTATGTACAAGCAAACGTATTTTGAGGTAACCCAAGAATTTTTATTCCGACAGTATACACATTCTCTAGAAATCTTTAACTGAAATTCTGTATGTACTTTACAGACACCATGTCTTATCACATATTTTAGTTATTCCAGACTTAGCAAACATATTTTAGCACTATCAATGTGTCAGGCCTTGGCCCAAATACTTTAAATATATTACTGTAGTTTGTTTCACACTATGCTAACTCAATAGAAAAGTAAATACTGTTATTATTACCCCTACTCTAAAAACAATACATTAAGCAGTGATATTTGCTAAGTTTCTCAAAGTCATACTATGTGCTCTGTCTGGGATTCAAACACAACCACTCTGATTGCAAAGCCCATTGATGGTATAACCACTGAGTGTACACATAAAACATGTTAGAAATAAGAGCATCTTGGGGCCGAGAGATGGCTCAGTAGAATAAGTGCTTCCCTGGCAAGTGCAAGGGCCTAAGTTCAATCCCTGGTTCTGGAAAAGAAAGAAAGAAATAAGAGCATCTCAATTATCAGTAACTCATAAGGCTGACTAGAGAAAATACATTACATTGATGTTGTAGTTAGAGTTTATAAAAGAAGTAATTTAATGCAGGACACATAATTTATAGGATTATTTCACAGTAGTCACCCAAAGACTCAGGTACAATAGGGTACAGGGAATCTATCCAGAGCCTAATGACCCAGAGAATCTAGCTGAAGACCTAAAGCTCATAACAATGTGTCATGCGAGTCCATTGCACAGATCTGTACTGAGGAGGCCAAAGGTCAGTAGTGGAAGCTACAAAGTCTGTGTCAGCTGGATGAAGGGTGTGTGCTCTCAGGCTCAGGAATCTACAACTCGTGCCAAGAAGTGACTCTCAAAGTAAGGACCAAAGATCCCCCCAAAAAACTCCACATCATCAGCAACAACCACAAAATCCCAAGACCCTCTGACAATGAGAACAGCTGAGTTCATATCAGGAAAGCCAGTGCAACAAACCTTCCAGAGGAGCCTGAACAGCAAGCACACCATCTTCCTCTCCTGGATTAGAAAGCAATACTCAAAATAAGAACCAGAGCTCCCCCAAAGTGAACCGTAGCCATTCTCCATGACTACAAGCTCCCAAGTTCCTACAACAATGAGAACGGCTGAGTTCATGTCAGGAAAGCCAGCAGGACAAGCTCTTCTGGGAAACTCAATGGCCCCAGGAGAAGCAGCAACCCCACTTCTTCCTTTCCAGTTCTCCTTTTCTGCTGTTGGCCACAGTCCTCGGGTGGACCCACCGCTCCCAGCACCATGCTGGTTCAGCCTAGCTGGCTGTTACAAGTGGACCAGCAGTTGTCAACCCACCACATGTGGCCCATTGTAATACTGCTATACGTATAAGTCTAAGCACCTATCAACATAAATACCTGTGGGTGGATTTGTTTCTCTCATGTGTTTCCAAATATAAAGAGGAAGTTAGCTTTCCTCTAAGAGCAACAGATGGGATCATTTCTGCACACAAATTCAGGCTTTGCAAGGATTTCATAAAGATGGAAAAGGTTTAAATTTTTTTCTTTGACTATGTAAATATCAAGTATTTTTCTTTATCAACTTTTTAATACACTGAGGATATACAGTATTGTTGTTCCCAAGACACCCACATTTGTACATATATATATCCTGCACCTGGCACACTAGAATAATGTCAACTGTGTTTACTTCAATAATTACCTTCAAACAAACACATGTAGTGATTTTATCTGAATGTCAGCTCTCACATGATGGTTTTCTTGTCTAACTAAGGCCTCGAGGGAGTAAATTAATGAATCAAAATCTGGAAAAATGCTAAGCCAGTCCTTGAAACACTAAGAAGAGCTGAATTGTTAAGATTTCCCTAGAGGTATTGGGTATTCTTCTTTTTAAATAATAATCATAAGACAGTTAAATTATACAAGGGAAACCCAGCCATTACAAATGACAACATACTGCATACTCCACAAGCCAGTAGGAAGTTATTAGTAAGATGGAAATAAAATATGTAATTTTATAATTTTTAAGCAAGCCAAAGATAAAGAAACATATGTGATAGCGTGTTTCTTCTCACAAAAAAAAACGTAGCTCTCAACTCTCACTGTGTGTTGTGAAGCTCAAGATCTATGCAAAATAAACATATCTTGGCCCTCTCCTGGAGATTCTGATTTAGTTCGTCCTTGGTTGGTCTTCGGTGTGCTGGATGTTTTTATATCCTCCAGGGACTTCTGATACCTAAGTCAACATTAAGAATCTTTGCTCTAGAAAGAAATTCTTTCTGTACATGTTGTGACCTTAAAAGATAGTACAAAGGCTGGCCAGGTAGCTCAGTGGATTAAAGTGTCTGCTTAGGCAGGTTCAGGGAATGGGGTTCAATCCCCAGGGTGCTGTACTGGCCCTCCCCCAGGGGTCTGTTGAGAGGGCGACTGAGACTTGGCGTGGTGCCACGCACCTGTAATCCCCAGCACCTGGGAGGCTGAAAACTATAATAGAGTTCTATCTGTGTAGTAGGACCCTTTAGACCCTGTACCCTTTGAGATCAGGGTATAGTGGTTGATACATTGTGTCATCCTAGAGTGACTCGGCGTGAAAAGTGCACATAAAGGAGTTGAGGAAGGCTTCTCCACAGCCTACTTGCCTGCCGCCTTGAGTAAGTCCCGGCCTTCGTCGCACCTCTTTACAGCTGCGCCGCGTCGCAGGAGCTTGATCTTCATGATGGAGCAGCAGTCTTCCTAGTCAGCATAGAAGAAAGAGAAAGAGGCTTGGCGGACGCCACAGCTGCTGCTCCTCCTCTGATCATCACTGTTTCTGATACCGTGAACCGCTGCCATTGGCCTGGGAGCCAGCAAAGTATGGACTGAAGCCTCCACAAAGTGCGAATTAAATAAACCTCTCCTTCCTTCATTTTGAGTTTTAGGTATTTGTCTCAGCAATGAGTTAAAAGTAACTAAGACAAGGGGTAATACAAAAAGCTAGCTGAGAAGTACTTATGGGTCATGACCCTTGTTGATAAATGGTAATAATGTAAAGTTCTTAGGTCATCTTAGGCACTGTAATGACACACATTTTCTTCGTTTGATTACAAATATAAGCATATACAACACAGGCCAGCCAAGTAGCCCACTTGAATTAATACCTGTCAGCACTGCCCAGCCTGTACACTCTCTAGTCCATCCAAGCACAGATAACATGCTTTGCATTCACATCACTCCATGCTTCCATACTCTTGCAAAAGCTGTGTCCTCTAGAACAGTCATGTCATTTTTTATAATATACCCATTTTATTAGTTAACACTTACTAGCCCTTGTTGTGACGATAAATCCTGCTTGCATTAGCCAGGATATATCCTACAAATTCAAAGAGCATGGTTGGAAGTATTCCAGGAGATAAGACATAGGCTTATAGAGGTTCCAACCACCTCTAAAGTCACCACAGAGATCATGCACCCTCCCTGGCCTGCCAAGAAAGTGGCAGCTTATAGGTGACAGAGATACTGTCCTTTGTTGTCTGGGTAACAGATCTCTTTCATCCACAACCTGTTAGATAAAATGAACCTGAGTCCACCTAAATGCAAGCGGACTTAGAAGTGTGTAAAAGCAGCCTAAAAGTTCTCTGAACAATGGAACTATAGTGATTAGTGATGCTTTTTCTGTTTAGAGGATTGTTTTGCCTATGTTTCATGGCCCATAATTTAATTTAAGTTAGATCGACAGTACTCTAATTCACTTGTGGCTTTCTAGATACATGTCTTAACTTTAAACACTATAAGTGACATATCATTTGGGCAAAAACATAATAATGTTTCCATATATTTGGATGATTATAAGTTATTACAATGAAAGGACTCATTCAGTCAATGCCTTCACATAGTGCTCCACTAAGCTATATCTTCTTATTCATGCCAACTGTCTGATAATGGCAGAGCTTAACTGTATCAATATGTCTCTCAAAATCATTATCTGACAACTTAAAATACATGCTCCGCTGTTATTTGCATTCACCAGGACACTTATACCCACTGATATTTTATCACCAATGTATGTTTTAAGATGTCCAAAAAAGAGGCCAACGAGATAGGTCAGTGGAACAAACACATGCTTAGACAATCACAGGAACCAGGGTTCAATCCCTGGTACCACATGCTACCCAGGCCTGCCCCCTAGCACTCTGAGCCAGTGACTGAGTCCAGGCATGGTGGCACATGCCTGTAATCCCAGCACTGGTGAGGCTGAAAACAGGAGGTTCACTACAAGTCCAACCTCCCTAGTGAAACCCTATACCAAATACATGAAAAATGTAAAAAATGAAAATGAAAATAAATAAGATGTCCAAAAAATTCATTCCAGAATTTTTTATTACTCATTTTGAATTTTTTACTTGTTTAATTTTATAGTAAAAATGAATTCTGAAAATAAAAATATTTTGAGGATATTTATATAATATAGGTTGCTTGATGCATGCCTTCTGAATTTTGAGGAGGAAATGAAAACAAAGGGTTTTTTATTTTCTATGTTTTTTATTTTTAAAATAATACAGAATGGTAATAATAAAGAGCATTAGAAATGATACAAAATTTCAGTAAACAAACTAAAAGGAATTCAAGAATGGTTGCTATATTACATGACATTATCTTCAAATTAGTTATTTAGGTTATCAGATATAAACATGCAAAATTGGTTTAAAAAACAAACACAAAAAAGTTATGAAATTAAAAAAAAATTAAATGTGCAAAAGTACCAGAATATGAATGAAAAAAAAGAAATAGACATTTTTCCCCATGTACAAATGTAAATGTTGAATGTAGTCTATTTAGCCTACTAGTGTATTACTAGAAAATGATTTCTTTTATTTATTTTTATTTTACTTATTTATTTATTTATTTATTTATTTTTATGCATTTTAGTACAGGGTCTACAGGGTTTCACTACAGATCAGACTTGTAACGATGCTCCAGTTTTCAGCCTCCCAAGCACTGGGATTACAGGCATATGCCACCATGCCCAGTCTCAATGCCGTATCAGCTTGCCCCAGGGATGGGGCCAGCATACCATGCTGAGGACTGAACCCTGAGCATTGTGCTCTGCCTAACCAGTAGAAAATAATTTCATTTTAATTAATATCCTATGTCATTTCTTGCATAAACCCTTTTGTTGCATTAGCATTTTTGAAAAATGTTTTCTGAAGATACCCCTTTGAACTAATTACAGCTACCAATCAGGTAGTATTTTCCAAAGTGCTGTGGTTGTAGAGCAAAGTAGAGCACAGATGCAAGTCATGCACCAAATTCCAGTTGAATATATGGAAGATAAAAGGGACAGAAATTAATTGGGCTTCATGAAGCTCTTAGAAATATGAAATCTGAATACAAGGGTCATTCAGCCAAATTTTATGCTCTATTTGGACTTCAGAGAGAAAGAATTGTCATCTCCCTCACTGTAGGGCCTACATATATGAGCATAAACTGAATTCTTCCATGATGAGACTCACAAAACCTTCCTCTTTCATTTTAAGCAAAAAGATCCCCTATTTTCAGTTTACTACTTGTTTTGCATGCCCCTCTTTCTGGTGCTTATTGCTAGTCCATGGCAAGATGTGCCCAATTTCAAAACTATTTTCTAGCCAAAGCCTGAAGAAACAGCACCCTCCCTGTAATTGTAACTACTTCTCTTCGTGGTTCTTACAATTTAATATCAAAGATGGCATCCTTTTGCTCTACATTGTCACCCAGCTCCACCTTTGAAAATTTTTGTTCTTTCAGACTCTCCAGCTATACAGCACAAATTATACTCTCCCTCCTTTCATTGCTTTTACCATCAGAATCTCAAGCAGTCTCTCATATTACAAAAATGGCATCTTATTGTCTTCTACTCTATGCTGTCTTGGAGCCATCAATAAACATTTGAGGAGCCAAACCTGTAAGAAGTCTTCATTTATTCCTCTCTTGGTAAAGTTACAGTGAAAGGATGGGAAACTGAGACAGCTCCCAAACCCATCCTCAATGTCTGCTTTCCCGTGAAAAATAAGACAAAGCTAAAAATGAAAAATATGATAAAATAATTTAATTTTTGCCCTTGACATTCCAATGATTATAATTGATGTAGGTTATTAGATTGTATATTGAATACATAGTTTAATCCTCTATGTGATTAGAAGTCAACAAAACAAAAATCCCCAAACTCATTGCAAGACAAACAGAAAACACAGTAAATTTAAGAGGACCACTTCACTCACAATACTGAGAATACACTTAAGGAATAGGAATAGGAAAGCCAGTACAGAAACTAGCACAGATGATGGTACAGAGGGAAGGGAACAGAGGTGGGGGAAGAGATCAAATGCGGATATGGCTTCCTAATCACAAAGATTATTTCAATTGTCTACCAAGCAAGTGAAACAATGAAGTAGTCATCAATGCACTTTGTAAAGAAGAGCAGATTCAGGAAGAGAAACAGGCTTTGTTTTGCAGCATTTAAGTGCAAACACAAGCAATTTGTCTATATGAGATGAATGCAAGAAAGCTGTCAGGACTGATAATTTTGAGATACAAAGGAGTTACAGAGATACATTGTGAGTATATCTAACTTTTGTTATTAGAAACAACATATAAGCCACATTTCTCCTTTAAACTTTGTATAACTTGTGAAACACTACCCAAAATAAGCATTAAATCAAATAAGTATTAGAATTAACATTTAGCCTAATTGCTTCATCAAGCATGTTTAGAAGAAAGTCAACAGGGTTTTTGTTGTTTTTTTTTTTTTTTTTTTTTTTTTTTTTTTTTTTTTTTTTTTTTTTTTTTTTTTTTTTTTTTTTTTTTTTTTTACCAACAATTAAATTTTTTAACTCAAACTTATCTCAGCTGAACTTGGTAAAGGATCACTTTCACCAAGACCCAAAACTAGGCAAACATTAACAGTATAATTTTTATTTTATGCACTTGGTCTCTTCAGTCATTTATATGAAATAAAAATCTGGATCAGCTTTGAAGAGCCTATGTACCCAATCTGGCAGTAATAACTACTCAGAAATTATCCTGTTAACATGGCCAAGGGAGACTGTCAAAGCAAATAACTTGGGATTACAAGTACCTTTATTTAACGAATATTTATTGCCTTTGAGCTTAAATTTGTTGTATCATTTATTATGTTACACTGTATCCACTGCTGACTAGATTTGAACATGAAAACCTATACTATATATAGTAATATAAAGTATAGAACAAAGTTATCTTATACTGATTAAAATTACAGTACTCCTTGTTCACCTATGAGACAGAACAGAGAAGAGAAGCTCAGAGAGACCAGCCTGAGACAGCGGGGCAGGGTCTGGCAGCCTTCTCAGTCCCACTCACACCCAGCCAGAGAGACCTGCCTGAGACAGTGGGGCCAGGGCCGACTCTGGCAGCCTCCTGGATCCTGCCCCAAGCCCTCTGAGTGAGTGGGAATATGCATGACTCACCAGATTTCTCAGATCAGTGAGTGTGTGGTGAATCTGAGGGAGAGCCTTTGGCTTCTTCCCATGTGTGCTACCCAGATCCCCGCCCTTAAGCCCTCCAAGCCAGTGACTAGCCTGAAACCTCAGGGCCCACTCACCAGCAACTTCCCCGATCCCCTGCCCTAAAGCCTGCTGAGTGAGTGGAAATTTCCCTGAATCAATGGACATAAAAGATCAGTTAGTAAAGAGCTCCAGGCCTGCTGCGCCCAGAGAGACATATCCCAACAATCCCCTGTCCCACCCTGCAGCCCCAGACCCAGCGCAGCTTGGCCTGTGAGTGAGGGATCCAGGCCCTCTGAGCCGGAGAGACCTTTCCCAGCCTTCTCCAGTTCTGGCCTGTGGACCTGGACCCAGCACATGCTGGATGACCCAGCACAGCCTACCCGGTGAATAAGAACATCCACTATCCTATTCAGAACCCAGTAGACCAACCAAAGCCCAGGCCCACCCACATAGAGAATGACCTGCCTGACACAGGATGGCTGACTCCAGCAACTTTCCAGATCCTTGCCTCAAAGCAGGCCAAGATAGTAGGAATTTTCACTACTTGCTCTGCATCCTGGTTCGGTTCATGCTCGCCTGACCAGAGAACCAACAGAGAGGAATCACAGGAGCTGCAGCAAAAATAAACTGAACACAACAGCTAGATCCAGGACAGGCATAACTGGATCATCTCACAATCAATAGACTGGCACCCGAATCTCATAACACTATAAGGATATAGATGCACCAAAGCTCTACACCAAAGGTCAGAAGTCCGTGCTATACAAAATGACAAGGACAAGGAGAAAAATGCAATCCCAGGCCTCGAGGCCACCAGTAAGTGCAGAGTACAGTAGCTCAGCTGAAATGAATGAATTAACAAAAACGGAAGCAAAGGAACAACAATAGAAAGGTATAGAGGAACTCAGACAAGAAATAATTCCTGAAATAAAGAAAGAAATATTTGCATACATAGCATCTGAAATAAAGAATCAAATCCAGAAACAGCTGGGGGAAAATGAATGCTCACTCAGAACAAGTCACAGAACTCTACTCCAGGTGAAATGATTGAAATAACAGCATCTGAAGCAAAGAAACAACAGTGGAAAGGTCATGAGGTACTCAAAGCAGAAATAATTTCTGAAATCAAAAAAAGAATTCTTTGAAAAAAAAATTCTTTGAAATCATAGCATCTGCAATACCGAAACAAGTCTGGAAATATACAGAGGAAACCCAACTTGGAAGAAACACTGCAGAAAAAGATTTAATAACTACCTCTAAAGAAGACATGGATGAAAATTTGAAGAGATCAGAAATAAGATGGATTCCTTGAATGAGCAATACAGAAAAGAAACAGAACACATGAAACAGAGTCAAAGAGATATAGAAGAACTAAAAATATCAATCACGAGTCTACAAAACCATTTGAGTGAAAGTGATGACAAAGTTTCAGATCTGGAAGACGCTGGAGCAGCTAGTGAAAAGGTGAGAAAGGATCTCTTAAAAACAATGAGAATGCAGGAAAAAATAATCCATCACCTGCAAGATGACACCAGGATGAACAATGGGAGAATAATTGGTATTAATGAGAATGAAGGCGTCAATACAAATGACATAAAAAGAATTTGAGGAGAAGTAGTCAGAGAAAACTTCCCAAATGTGAGGAAACAATCTAACATTCAGGTAACTGAAGCATACAGAACACCAAATAACTTCAACCCAAGTAAAAACACACCGAGACATATAATAGTCAAGATCCCAGAAATCCAACACAAAATAATATACTGAAAGCTGCTAGAGAGAAGAAACAGATGACATTCAAAGGAAAACCCATCAGAATGACAGCCGACTTCTCTACACAAACAATGAAGGCAAGGAGAGCAAGGAGCAGAGTTTTTCAAGTCCTGTATAAAACCAAATTCCAGCCCAGACTATTAAACCGTGCAAAACTCTATTTCAAGTTTGATGGAGAAGTGAAATACTTCCACAACAAAGAACAACTAAAGAATTTCATGATGATAAAGCCATCCCTACACAGGCTGCTGAAAGATGATCTAAAGAGAGACCACAATGACCAGAACTCTGTGAATGAGAATGGAAGGAAGCCACTAAACAGGACAGATAATTAAACACAGTATACAAAGGAGTAAAAAACAGCAAGTAAATATCATGACAATCATAAGTCAACATATTTCAATTATAACCATGAATGTAAAAGGACTCAATTAACAAATTAAGAGAAATAGACTGGCACAATGGATTAGGAAACAAAATCCAACAATATGTTGTATACAAGAAACACATTTAAATCAAAAAGAGTCATAGGCTTAAAGTCAAAGGACTGCAAACAATACTAAATGCCCCAGAACCTCAGAAAAAATCAATAGTAGCAATTCTGCTCTCAGACAGCCTCAACTTCAAACCAAGAAGGATCAACGACACAAAGAAAGCCACTATATATTGGTCAGGGGAAAAATTCTACAGCAAGTGGTAGCACTCATAAATATCTAGGCACCAAACATAGGAGCAACAACTATGTAACACAAATCTTTTTTATTTTTTTTATTTTTTATTTTATTGAAGTACAAATATCAATCAGACAGTTTTAAGACCCTTTGAAATGACAGATTCGATAAATTAATACATTCAAAACTGTTTTCATACTGTTTTGGTATTGTACAAGGTGCATACATGATATTATACTTACAGACATTATTATAGCAGATGTCTCTCATCAATAAATTAAGAGTTTAGCTATTTACTTATCGTATTTTTTTATACCTGAATTATAACAAAAATTCAAGAATTATTTTCCTAGTGGATGACCATAGTACTAGAAACCAACATAATATCCTGTTCAACCACCATTAGTGCATAATCCTGTCTCTCACAGGATTATGTAGAAGCACAGCATTATCTAACCCAACTGCACTGTCTATACACACACATCATGATTTTTTCTTTCTATACCCCTTCCTTTGTCTACACCTGTCAAAGGTGGGCAATCCATTGTCATTCAACTAACTTATGTGCTTCAACTCGACAACACAATCCAACACAGTCCAGCATTCCACAACAATAGTGAGTTATTCAAAGAAGTTATCGACCACAGCCATTTACAGCTCAGCTTTATATTATAGCACCGAGATGTATACTTCATTTTTATACTTTTCTGCTGGATGGTTAAGACCTAGATAGAGCAAGACTTATATACCAACACATGTACTTTATGTTTCTTATGTGGTCAGTGAAGTCCCCTCAGGATTTATCTTGTAGTCCTGTACATTATTCTGTAGATCCTTTGTCTGTGTCATCCATGTGGATAAGTCACGGCCAATGCTTGACCAGTTTGCTCTCTGTGAGAGCCTGAGAGAAAGTTTTCTCTCCATGTGACTCTCCCCAGGCACACTATAGAACTTCAATCTCTTTCCTTTGTGGCTCCATAATCTCCTTGTGTAACACAAACGTTAATGGACATGAAATACCTAATATTTAAGACCACAATCTTAACAGGAGACATTAACACTCCCTTATCTCTAAAAGATAGATCAACCAGACAAAAAATTATCAAGGATGTAGCAGAACTGAACCAGAGCTTGGAACAAATGGACCTGGTGGGCATATACAGAGTGTTTCACCCAACCACAGCTGAATACACATTTTTTTTCAGCTACCCATGGATCATTTTCAAAAATAGACCACATACTAGTCCAGAGGTCATGCCTAAGTATATGCAAGAAAATAGAAATTATCCCATGCATACTATCTGACCACAATGCAATGAAATTGGAAATAAATGACAAAAGAAACCAGAAAAACCCAGTAAATTCATGGAAACTAAACAACACCCTACACAGCAATCAATGGGTTGCAGAAGAAATTCAACAAGAAATTCAACAATATCTACAATTCAATGAAAATTCAAGTACAACTTATAAGAATTTATGAGATGTGATGAAAGCAGTTCTTAGTGGGAAAATAATAACTATGAACTCACACATTAGGAAAACAGAACGGGAATAAGTAAATACCCTAATGTTGCACCTCCGACATCTAGAAAAAGAACAAAAAAAAACCCAGAGCACAAAGACGGGAAGAAATCACAAAGATTAGAGGAGAAATTAATTCAATTGAGATTAAGAAAACAGTTCAAAGAATCCACAAATCAAAAAGTTGGTTCTTTGAAAGACTAAATAAAGTTGATAAGCCTCTAGCCAACCTCATAAAAAAGAGGAAAGAAAAAATTCAAGTACATGCAACAAGGAATGAAAAGGGTGAAATCACCATAGACCCAGCGGAAATTCAGAAGATTATCAATAGTTACTTCAAGAAACTTTACGCTCACAGAATAGAAGACACAGAAGAAATGGACAGAGTCCTCGAAAGGTACAAATTACCAAATCTGTACCAAGAAGATATAACAACTCTCAATAAACCAATAACACCAACGAAATATGAAATGGAATAAAAAGCCTCCTGACAAAGAAAAGTCTAGGTCCTGATGGATGCACAGCTGAATTCTACAAAAAATTTATATAAGATATAATCCCTATGCTCCTCAAACTCTTCAATGAAATTGAAAAGGAACCCACCAACATACCTCCCAGATATAGAGAAATCAATCCTAAAATTTATTTGGAACCATAAATGACCTAGAATAGCAAAGGCAATCTTGGCCAATCAAGACAAGGCAGGAGGCATCACAATTCCTGATTTGAAATTATACTACAAAGCCACTATGATAAAATCAACATGGTATTGGCAACAAAATAGACCTGAGGATCAGTGGAATAGATTAGAATATGCA
>PVKA01039133.1:0-19681 GCA_004027165.1 Ctenomys sociabilis
TTTTTTTTTTTCAGTACCGGGGATTGAACTCTGGACCTTGCACTTTCCAGGCAGGTGCTTATGCCTCTAAGCTATGTCCCTGGCCCACATTGTCTTGTTTAACTCAATTTTTAAAATTTCTTCTTTAAGCTCATTGAACATTTTAGTGGCAAAATTCTTTATGTGCTTAATTAAATCCTCTTATGAATGTGCTTATATGTTTCTTCTTTCATCTCTTCAAATGTTTTAAATATTTGGTTTTTGAGTTCTTTATCTATAGCTTCCCCTACCTCAGGCTCCATGAGATCAGCTTTGGGGGACTTTAGAGGCTTGGGGAAGCACCTTTATTGTGTTTCTATTGTTCTGGGGTTGAAGATCACTTGGTGTAAAGAAACAGTGCTGTAGAGATCTCTTTGATTAGATTCTGTCTCATTGCAATATTTCTGGATTTTGATTATGTCTTGGCACTGTATCCTCCTTCAGGGTAATGCTTGAGGGTCATTGTAGGAAGCTAGGAAATTGATCAAATGTGCGTAGGTGGGACTGGGCCTCAGTGCCTAAAGCAAACACGCTACCTCACTCCTAAGATAAACATCCTGTCTGGTTCAGGCCAGCTATTAGTCACTAAGCAACTGTGTCATGTGTTACAAACTTTGCAAAAGTATAAATAAAGGATCATTTTGTTGTGCACTGTTAGTCTTGCCCATCAGGCAGACTAGCGACCACCTAGCCCAGCTTTTGTCTTCTTTATCTTTCTCATTTCTGCTGCCACTTCTTCCCCAGTAGAACCGTTCTCAGGGAGACCAATGGGTCCCTACAGTGTGCAGCCTTCCTCTGGGGGCTTGATCTCCAGCATCACTCAGAGGAGAGAATGAACCACAGTAATGTCGGAGACACAAAGACAAATGAGATATTCGTATACAGTAAAAAACAATTAAAAGAATAATTGTATCACCCTTAACAATAAAAAATAAATCAGCAATAATAATAGTCAAAAACAAGGCAATTATTCACATAAGAACTAATAGTAACTGCTATTACATCACCCTTAACAATACCCAAAAGATCTTTAAAAATGTACACACAGACAAACCAAATATTGACTCACAGTAAATATCTACTAAAAGCAACAGTTATGCCACCTTTAGCAATATAAAATAAATTTAACAATAATAGCATGGAGCAACTAATTAACTAGAAATTAATAAAGCTTAAAAGTAGGAATAATAAAAATGGGAATGGAAAAATGAAAACAAAGTTTGAAAAAGAAAAAAAGGAAGCTGAGGAGGAGAGAAAAGTGAAATTAAAAATATGATTAAATGGGCCAGGGGTGTAGCTCAGTGGCACGGTGCCTGCCTGGCAAGTGCATGTTCCTGAGTTCAATTTCCAGTATCAAAAATAAAATAAAAATGTGATTAAAGAATAAAAGGAAGTTAATGTAACTCAGTAAAAGTAGCAGAAGACGAGAAAGAGATGAGAAAAAAAGGCTAAAAGCAAAGAACAAAAGATAGAAAAAGAAAAGAAACAAAACTAAGCTACAACCATTACACCATCCCCTCCCCCAAAAGCAAAAGAGAAATGCATCCAAAATTTGGTTGAGTGGAGCCTAAGGCATTGAAATCCACCAGATATGGGTGTGGAATAGTGAGCAGCAATTAGGGTTTATTTTGTGTCCACACCCACTTTTTGCTATGTGAACGCTGAGTCATGTCCCGCTTTGCTCCCTGGATGTGGCCCGTCGTTGTTGCATGGCATCTGCCTCTGCGCTGTGTTCATGGCAGTGGCTCCTGGTGGTGGTGTTCTTCTGGGTGTCCTGAGTCATTCCTAACTGCGTAGGAAGTGCCTCCTTCAAAGGCCACTCCAAAGGCCACTCTGTTCACACACCTCCACATGTGGCAACTTCCCGTCCCAGGTGTGCTGTGATCATACGGTCAGATGGGAATGGCAAAGAGACCCTGGAAAATGCTTGAAGCTGGCAGTGACAGGGCTCAAGCAGTCCATTGGACTTAGTATGAGCACTTCAAAACACAACCTCCTCAGGAAAACCATACAACCAGCCTGGCTTCTCGCTACAGAGGGTGGGACTGCCTTGTCCTCCACAGCCTGAGCCTGCCACTGCTTAAATTTCTCAGGGGGTCTGCATCTAGCCCACCCGTCCCCTGTGACTCTCTCTTGTCGCCAGTTGCCACCCAGAAATTTAAAATGGCCAAGTAAGAGCAGCAGCAAAATAAAACCTCTCCAGGACCTAAGGTGGTGACACCTGGAAAACAATGCAATGGCTTAAGACAAATGTCATTCGGAGCTTTTAGTTTGACCACGATTTATTTGGATTAGACACAAGGAAAAATGTTATGTGATATTTCTACAAATAAGATAGATTTGATGTAGGGTGACATCAATTAAGTCATTCTGTGACTTCTGACCCCAGAGTGGCTCAGTCTTAAACAATAAAGCCCTTCTGAACGCCTTCTGATTCTATCACTCCCAAGTATGGTGGCCGCCACAGTACACTTCCTCTCCAACTCTAGCCTACCGTGCAGCCACTTTGAGATGAAGCCCCACACTTATTTGGAGCTTACAGTAACTGTGGGCTTCTCATGGGGCTGATGCTGCCAGTCTGCTCCAGTAACACCCTGTCCAGGCTTACCTGTGTGTGCAGAAGCTGGCAGTGACGGGGGTCAAGCAGTCCGCTGGACTTAGTATTAGCACTCTGAAACACAACCTCCTCAGAAAAACCATACAACCAGCCTGGGACCTGCTCCCAGGAGCTAGGCTTAGTGCACACTGCTTCGTTCTTTTCTCTGGGTTTGTCTTCAGTTTCTTCAGTTTGAAGTTTCTAATTTTCCCATCATCTCTTTCTTGATTCCTGAGGCTCTGCTTCCTTTTTCTTTTTGCTGAGTTGTTTTCCAGGTGTCACCACCTTAGGGCATGGAGAGGTTTTATTTTGCTGCTGCTCTTACTTGGTCATTTTAAATTTCTAAGACAGTTCTTTATTGGGGAAAATTTGAAACCAGATGGCATGATTGCTCCGCTGGACTACCGCGAGGGATTGCGTGACCGTATGTAAAAAGGTTCAATTGGCCATACCTTTGGACATATCACTTATCATAACTGATCCTGCCTGTCGTACACACAATGCAATGGCTTAAGACAAGTCATTCTGAGCTTTTATTTTGGCCACAATTTATTTGGATTAGATGCAAGGAAAAATATGTTATATGACATTTCTACAAATAAGATAGATTTGAATTAAAAACAATTAGTAAAATAAAGGTCTTCCAAACTCACTATTCCTCTAAAAAGAGTTTCGATTGGGTCAAAGTAATTAAGAATTTTACTATAGCATGGCAGGATGGTATGCCCCTGTAATCCTAGCAGTTCAGGGGCTGAGGCAGGAGGGTCACTGTGAGTTTGAGGTCAGCCTGGGCTTCATAATGAGTTTAAGGCCAGCCTGAAATACATAATGTATTTTGTCTCAAAAACAAATTAAATTACTGAGTAGTTATAAAATAATGATAAAGAAAGCTTTGCATATCTAAATAAATATACATGACACAACCAACATAGAATTCAGAGGAAAATGAGAGCCCTAAATGCTTACTTTTTTTTTTTTTTTTTGTCTTTTTGAGACAGGGTCTCACTATGCAGTTCAGGCTGGTCTCGAACTCACAACAATCCTCCTGCCTCAGCCTCCCGAGTGCTGGGATTACAGGCATGCACCACCACGCCCGGCTGCTTACATTATTTTTAAAGAATGACAATAAATAAAATAGGCATTCACTTTAATAGACTTGTGGAAAAAAACATAGAAAAATTACCTCAAGGTAATCAAGAGGAAGGAAATAATAAAGATAAGAGCAAAAATCAGTTACCCTGATTGAGGAAAAAAAAAATGCAGGTGTTTTTTTAAACAATCAAACAAAAAATTCCTGAGTATGGCAATAAAGCCCTTGATGAGCTGGCCCTTTTGAACCTTTTCACTATCAATGACAATGTCCCTGAATGCTAACTCCTGCCACTCTGGACCCATTGCTGTCTGAACTCAAGAACCCGACTGAACCAGAAAAGCAAGTGTTTTGGGGTCGGGCTTCTATCACTGCTTCTCTGCACACTGTGACTTGCTTTCCACTGCCCCCTCTAGTGCTGCCCACCTGCCCTGTAGGCCCCACCCTCCAGGCTGATTTCATGGATCCAAACAGCCACAACACAAGCCAGCATGCAATGAACGCTGAAGAGAATGGGTAAATGTCACATTTGTGGCAAGGTGGGTGGATGTGTCCGTAGGTGAGGTTTAGGCCAACGGTGGGGGTGGAGGAGAGCTGGCTGGTGGAGGCGGCATTTGGCTGAAAGAGAAAAGATTTCAGCCCACATGACGCAGGGGAAAGGGCACCCCAGGATGATGGCACGGCATGAGTGAGCACAGGGCTGTGTGCGGCTGCATAGAACCTTAGGGGGGATGGTGGGATGGATGGGGGCTGATGGAGAATGGGACGGATGAGTGTGGAAAAGCCAACAAGGCAGGTCACAGAGGGCCTCGACTGCCACACCCTGTGAGTGATGGGGGATGGCCAGAAGCAGGATTGTGAGGTTGGAGCTGTAGCAGAGTCAGTTGCCTGATCCCCTGCCTCACTGGGGCAGAGAACGCAGTGTGATAAGCAGCATGAATCAGGCTTCTGGGAAAGTCCTGGCTCTGGAGGTCTGCAGCAGCGTGTGAGGAGCACTGCCCTGAGTCCAGTTCCCCTTACTGACCCATTTCCTGCATGCCACCCCCACTCCCCAGTCAGGGAGGGACTGGGAAGTAGCTCCTGGCTGCACTCCCAGTCACCATGGATAGTCACGCAGCTCCATCCATCTGTTTGGCCCAGCCCCACAGGGCCTCTGTGGTCAGGTCTTTGTGTCTGCACAGTGGCCCTCTTTGTCCTGAGCAGCCTCTCTCCACCTCCCTCCTACCTTCTCTCCCTTGCCTGTATTACAAGAAGCACCAGCTGTGCTGAGAGACAGGCCAGGGCTCTGATCTTGGCTTCCCACTGCATCCCTGTGCAGTCCTGAAGAAGGCAGGTGAAAAACCAAGGCTGGAGGACAGGGCTGGCTTCCTGGGCATATGGCCTGTACAGTTATGGCCATGCTTTGAAGGTCTCTGTACTTGATTTAATATTCTGCCATCCCCATCTTGAAACTTCTATTATTTTTTTTAACAAGAGACCCCCATTTGCATTTTTCCTTAGGTCCTACAAATTACATAGCTATTCCTGCATTGGAGGATGTAGAGCCTGGTTCAGGCGTCCCGCTCCCCAGCACTGTCTCCCTTGGTGCCTGCATCCTGGCATGCCAGGCTGTACTTGGCATCTGTGCCCCGGGCCTTGCCTGGGAAACCTGAGGAGCCCAGCTCCTGCCATAGGGGGAGGGAGGATAGTGCAGGCCCATGCACTGATCCAAACAGCAAGAAAGACAAAGCTGCTGGAGTCAACCCAGCACCGTGTAACCAGAGCCACCAGGGTAGGTCCCAATGCTGCAGCTCAGCCATCACTTGGGAACTCAGTAAGGCCTTCCTTCCCAACAGGGTACCAGGGTAAGGGGACTCAGCACAGACTCACTGTATGACTTCGGACTTTCACCTCTTCTTTGTGAGCCTCGGTTTTCCTACCCCTAACAGGGGAATGACGATGCCTACCTCACAGGATCCTCGTGAGGATTAAGTGAGACACTTAACACAATTGCTAGTGCGAAGAAGGTGAGAAAGAATTTTTCCTCACACACACACCACAGACACAGAAGCTGGCCACATGACAACAGTGCTGGGTCCTGAACATTTAACTGTTCACCTCATGGACACTGGTGGCCCTTAAAAAATCCTTATTACAGATAACTTCTTTTTTTTTTTTTTTTTTTTTTTTTTTTTTTTTTTTTGAGACAGGGTCTCATTATGCAGTTCAGGCTGGCCTTAAGCTCACTTTGTAGCTCAAGCTGGTCTCGAACTCACAACAATCCTCCTGCCTCAGACTCCCGAGTGCTGGGATTACAGGCATGCGCCACCACACCCGGCTGACAGATAACTTCTTAAAAAAATTTTTTTTAAATCAATCTTTCTTTGGGGCCGGGGAGATGGCTCAGTAGAATAAGTGCTTCCCTGGCAAGCGCAAGGGCCTGAGTTCAATCCCCGCTTCCACCAAAAATAAAAATAAAAATAAAAAAATAAAATAAAATAAAAATCAATCTTTCTTTGGTGTAGGGTCTTGCTATACAGCTCAGATCCATAGTGATCCTTCTGTCTCAGCCTCCCCAGCTCTGGGATTACAGGCATGCACCACCAAGCCCAGTTTCAGTGACCCACTCCCCAGGCACAGCATGTGGTACCAGGGATCCAACCTGGGTCCCTGCGCTTGGTAGGCAGGTGCTTAGATCAGCAAGCTTCTCAGCCTACAGATCCCTTTAAGAGAGGAGAAACAGACACTGAGGGGGACAGCAGCATAGCAAAGGTAGAGCCCCTGGAACCCGGAAAGTGATGAGCCAGAAAGCTGAAGCCAAGGGGAGAGAAGCGTAAAGGGGACACTCAGGGAGAGGGATAGCAAACGTTAGGCAGGAGGTGGGGGAGGACTCAGCCTGGCTACTGAGAAGCAGGAAGCTGGGCAGGGGGCAGTAGGTGGCGAGTAGGCTGGAGAGGTGGAGGGCTCCATCTTGAGGGTGTTAGTGTCCTTGTGAAGCAGGGGATGGCAGTGAGGGGTGACAGAGACACCACCACAGCCGGGCTGGAGCCTGAACTAGTCAGGGGCTCTACTCCTAGCATGGATTCTCTGAGCAGGTTTTCTCTGGGGAGATGAGAGAAGCCAAAAGAGAGAGAAGATGAGAAAGCCTGAGGGAGCCAAATGGCTCTGCAGGGTTGAAAATACAGGAAGCCTCCTAATGCATCAAGAGAGCCAAGGCTGGCTGTGCTTTTTCCCCCTGACCTGCTGTGCTAATGGGACCCTCCCTATGACCCCCTGGCTCCATTACCCACCTCCAAGAGACCATTACACTGCCTGGGTCTCCACCTCTAGGCCCTAGGCTCAGGTCAGGCTTCCTCAGTGCTACTCTATCCCTTTGGTGGGTGCTTGCATGTGACTGACTCACTGGGCCTCAACTTCCTGGTTGGATCAATAGTTCTAAATTCCTTTACCATAGAATCTTCTGTGGGCTTTCAATAAAATTTTACCAGGAAATTAATTAAGTAAAAATCATAAAAGCAAAGGTGCCTAAGTTGAAGCTGAATGGGGGCTTTCTGGGGTGTATGGAGGTTTGATGACCTCCAAAATCTCACCTTGGAAGTGCCTGGAGAAGTGCTGGGAAACCTGAACTCCCAGCCCCTTATTAGAGGAGATATTAGCTCCTCAAACCTGGGGAACTCGAGATAGAGGACGGGCAACACCAGGGAAAAAAAAAACACAAACTTTAGACAGGCCAGCAGAAAAGGATTATTATTACTCTATTTTGCAGAAGAGGCACATGGAGCTCAAATAGAAATCACCAGAGAGATGAGACAAGACGAGGATCTGAACCCAAGGCAGTGAATTCAAGGATAAGACTCTTGCCTCTGCTTTCCAGCCCCAAGTCATCTGATGTGGCAGCTCACGTACCATGTGTCTCAGGAATGCAATTGCTTTGGCCGTAAAGCAAGGAAGCTGGGCCATAGTGGGGGATGCAGAGCCCTGGATCAGCCACTATCCAGTGTGTTTGCTACCGCTTAAGACCAGGCCTGGGTCCTCATATTGGAATTCAAGGGATATTTTTCTTCTGAGAGAAACAGCAGTGACCATAGGAGGTTTGATAGACTTAAGTGGGAGTGGGGTATGGGGTGGGGGATTGGCTGGGGGTCCAGTATCCAAGAGGGTTTTTCCACACCGGGACCCTAAAGCCTGGGGCCAAAATTTGGGGCCCTGAGGATACTTAAGTCCCTGGAAGCTGCATGTACTCGCTGGACAACAGGAGCAAGAGACTGGACAAGGGCCCTTTGTATTTCCCAAGCTGAGATCTCAAGGGACTGCCGAGGTGGCTCAACTACACAGCACGGTGTGTCCACCCTGCTCTTATACAAAGTCAGCTGATCTGGAGCCAGACTGTACCCTGGGCAAGCTCCTTGGGCTTTGGAAGAGGCCTGCCTCATTTGCCCAGCTCCTGGATCATCCTAAGAACCAGTGGATAGACAGTGGAATGTGTATGAGTGTGATTGGTTTCTTTTCAGAAAAGATGACCCTGAAAAAGACTACAACTGGTCAGGTCTCCCATTCAGTACAAAAGCTGGGTCAGAACCTGTTCTCTTGACTCCTAGAGCAGAAAAGGGGCAAGGGTACTAATTTATTTATCCAATCTTCACATTCAAGAATTGAGGGTCTCCTGAGACCTCCCCAACACAGTAAGGAGCGGACCAGTCCAGGTCCTCCTGAGCTCAGAGTAGGAAAGAGACAGACACAAGGTCTGTGACTGACAAAAGGCAAGCCCACTGGGATGGAAGACAGAGAAAAGAATAAAAGAAAGTTAGGAAAAAACGCCAGGAAAACCTGGGAGAGATGAAGGAAGGGAGAGGAGGCTCCCTCATCACCCTCAGGAGCTGGAGACAGGTAGGAGCCTGAGTGCCAGCCTGCGTTGGCCTTCTCAGCTCTGTCCTAATCTGGTCCCTCCAAGGCGAGCCAGGCTGAGCCGGACGCAGGGAGGAGGCAGCCAGTTGGCACAAAGGTCCCACGGTGGGCAGTTACTGGAGCCACGATGGCCCAGGGCAAACTTGTAAACCTCGGGCGTTTCTCACCCCGCTGGGCGGGCTCCTGCGTGCGAGGCGCGTGTCTTCCTCTCGGCCAGGACCCTTCCTGCGCAACACTCCATGTGCACACGCTGACCCCACAGCCCTGCGGCCAGGCGCCGTCTACAAGTGGGTGGCAGGGTGGCTGCTCTCTATCGCGCCAGTTGGGGGCGGTGCCAGGCAGGGTCTGTGGAATCCTCCCGCCTCCTCCAGGCCCGGCCGAGGGGTGGGGCGCGTGGGGGGGGGGTGAGCGGGGCGCGGGGCCCCAAGCTGCGCTTCCAGGCACGTGGGACCCCGCGCGGTGGCGGGAGAGCCTTGGGGAAAGACGAGCTCAGCGCTGTGGTGAAGGGCCGGGTGAGAGCAGAGAGGTCAGCGGGGCGCAAGAGCGGTCGGGCGCGGCCAGGGGAGGCGCTGGGACGTCTGGCTCGGGTGCAGACTCAGCGGCGGGCAGGGAGACAGCCGCGCGCCTCTGGCAGTCCCACTGGGGCGCAGATTGGAGCTGGGGTGCACCGCAAGCATAACGACAGTGGAAGCACGCTGCGGATCCGTGTTGAACTTGGTCTCCAGTGGAGCGTAATCTCGGTGAGTGAGGACGAATACCCTGATAGGTCGCATATTGGGTCGTTCAAGGTGTTAGTGGGTGAGCGCGACCCCCTGAGGAGTAAGAAGCCAAATTTAGGGAACTTGTCTGTGTGGGAGCCCCTGGGGCGTGAGTCGGTGATCAGAGCTCTGGGAGCTCCTGGAGACCGGCTGCGCGAACACCCCCCAGCCCCCCACTAGGTGGCCTCCTCCTGTCCTGGGCTACGGTTAAGACTGGGAAGGAGCAAAGGACAGTTAAGACTATAATCTGTTGGGAGACTTTTAATCTGGCAAGTGATACTGTAGGAAGGGTCAGTCAGAAGAAAGGAGGAGTGACCCTCCACACCATGTTGACAGTGCCCCCTCGGAGGCTCAAGTGCCAGGCCCTGCTAGGGACTAGCACTGCGAGTTTGGGACTTACGGGCCAGGAGACTACCATTCCTCTCAGCATGATATTCCAGCTTGTCTGGGCCCACAGCCTTGCTGGGGATCTAACTTGTAATAATGAATTTGAGGGTCAGGTTGGGGCTCCAGGGAAGTGTCAGTTTCTAGGTGGGCATAGGAAAAATGAGATTCTTTGGGCAGCCAGCCTGGGAAAGGAGGCCAGCACCTGCAAGTGAGAGGAAGATCTCTGACTCCTTCTTCCCCCCTCCCTGCCTTGGGTTGTCCTAAGATACGGAATAGGAACTGGGACATGAGTGGCGGCACAGTGTGCAACCTTCAGAAATGATTGCTGAGCTTGACATGCAGAGCAAGGTTGTGGCTTCTCCTTTCCTGTCCTCCTGTTGCCCAGGATTTACAAGATCCCCCAAGGAGCACCTAGGAGAGTATGAAGGCAGCCCCCAAGGCCCAGGAAGTGACCCACAAGAGCTTAGATTTTTGTGGTTTTGAATCTTAGGACATTGGGTCTCTCTAGGTATTACTTTGGGGAAATGATGACCTTTACTTCTTCAAATGCAAGTTGCTTATAAGGATTCTCATAGATATTAAGAAAAAGCCTCTGTGTGTGTGTGTGTGTGTGTGTGTGTGTGAGAGAGAGAGAGAGACAGAGAGAGAAACAGAGAGACAGAGAGACAGAGAGACAGAGACAGAGATAGAGACAGAGACAGAGAGTTTGCTAGAATGGAACCCAGAGCACATCTTTTACCACTGAACCACACTTCCAGCCCAGTAAAGAAATGGTTTTATGAGTGATGTGCAATACATGGGGAAGTATAATATTCCATAGACTTAGATACCCTCTGAAGATTCTAATAGGACACATGTGCAACAGTGAAAGATTGTGCTGTTTGAAGTTTTATTGGAATTTAATTATTGAATGTCTTCCTCTCCTTACACCTCTTCTGCAGAGATACCTTTCTGGTAACAATTTCCAAAAATCCCTCACTTTATCTTCCAGTGACTGGTGAGGCAAGAATTCTTATCTACTTTTTGCAGATAAAAAAATAGGGTGCTTGGGGAATAACTTACTCAAGGTCTCAAAGCTTACATGACCCTGGAGCTCCTGCTTACCTGTCTTTTCTGTCTGAGACAGAAGTTCCACCTTGTGAGGCCGGTTTCCAGGCTGAAGGAAGTTTAGGTTCTAGAAACCCTAGGAGCCTACCTTTGAGACTTTCTTGTGGTCCTGTTATACAGCTGCTTTTATAATGACCAGCCCTGCTTATAGCACCCAGGGAGGTTTGCTGATCTGGATAGGGGAGCAGGAGATGCTCCTGATAAAATCTTCCCTCTCCCCTAACTGCCTCCTCATGGCCTGTCTGGTGCATCCTTCAGCCCACAACTTCCTTTGGGGCTGCCCTGGGGTCCTCAGGCCTGGCCTCTCCCCAAGGCGGAAAAGCTGTCTGTGGGGTCCTCCTTTAGCTCTGTACCCACCCTAGAGAAAGGCAAGTTCAGAATGAAATCAAGCCATCCCTGATTTCTTCCCCTGTCTCTGTCACCTGGCACATGTTAGTCACAGAGCAGGTGGCAGGGAGTGTTTGATAAATGATCAGATGGAGTGGCCTTGCTTCATGGAAAGCAGCAGTGGGTTCTTGAACAGAGATGGCTCCCACTGCCCTCTCATCCAACCTCCAAGGACTGAATCATTCTTGGCCTAGAATGAGTGGCAGGAGTCTCTGATGGGAGGGTGGGCACCCTGGCATCTGTGGGGCAGCTGCTAGCTCTCTCCTCTGGTACCCTGTCTGTTATCCTTAAAGCTTCCTAAAGGAGAGGCCAAGGCACTGAGGGCCTCCTTCAGAGTTGTACTGATATGGATTACTGGCAAATACATAGCTTCCCTGTCCAGTTTCTAGGTGGAAGATTCTTCCCATGGCTGAACTATGGGTGCAGAAGGACATACTCCACCTCTTAGGGCCAAGGGACAGCTCTTCTTACCATATCTTTGTATGTATGATCTTCTCCTTTATATCTCCCTCTCATCAGACTCCCCAGTCCTAGCCACTTTCCATGTGATACCATTTTCCTAAAGGTCCATCTTGACTATGTCCTTCTCCTCTTAAGCCTTAATAGAGGCCAAGCTCTTCAGCCTGGACTATGAACTCTTTCACATGTGCTCCTCTGGCCCCCACAAATTCCATGCTCCTAACCTCCTGTGCCAGCCACATGTGACCATCTGACCTTTACCAAAAAGCAGTATTCACACCCTCTGAGTCTTGGCACTTGCCTCTTTTTCTGCCTTCAATGTCCTCCCATCTCTTTGTTCACCTAACAAAATCCTAGTCATCTACCAAGTCTCACCCCCTCTGGCAAGCTTTCTCACCACCTACCCTAAGCTGGGTAGAGTTTCCCTTGGTTGTAGCTTAATCACTCACGTAAGACTTGATCCGTATCTGTGGAATTGGGCACAGAAGAACATTGGCAGGTGTTTGTTGAGACTTCATAGTTTCTAGGAATGTGATTTATGGCTGTGGCAATGTTAAGGTAATGAGCTATGAGAATCTCAAACCAAAGTGAATCCAAAGCACGAGTTGCAGGATAAAGGAAGTCAGTACTCACTCCCCAAACCTGACCCTTTTGGAATTAGATGCTGAGAATCAGTGAACCAAGGACTGAGATGGGGGCCAGCCAAATAGCTCAGTGGATTAAAGTGCCCACTTAGACAGATGGAGAGGTCGGGGGTTTGATCACCAGCCTGCCGTGCTGGCCCTGCCTCTGGGGTGTGCTGAGGTTGATACTAGGTGTGGTGGCACATGCCTATAATCCCAGCTCTTGGAGGCTGAACACAGGCAGATTACTAAAAGTCCAATCTATGTAATGAGACCCTATAGACTCTTACTAGAATACCAAAAAGAAAAAGAAAACAAAACAAAACAAACAAAAAAAGGGCTGAGGGGAAGATTCGGTGACCTCACCTTTGCAGACGAGCGCATCTCCTGTTCTTTGTTTTTGTCACCTTTTCCATCTGGCTCCTCCCACTATTTCTCTTGCTTTCCAACCTGGACCACTGTGCTCAAATCCAATCATAGCTTCTCTTCCAAGAGTCTCTTGATGGCTCAGACTATGCCACCTGCCCCTCTCCTGGGACCACTCGGGAGAGCCCCCTGCTGAAGACTGTGAGCTCCTGGAATTTAGTGTTGTGACAGGCAAATGCAGCCCACACATCAGGGCAATGTATGATCTGCTACTACTGTGGAGTGTCCACCTGCCTTACTCATTCCTCATGAGCTGTCCTATGCAGGGGTGATTCTCCTCCTTTGACCAGTTAGATACCCAAGAATCAGAGAAGGATCTGACTTGACCAAGACTGCACAGCCTAGGCGATTGTAAGATCTAACATAAACCCAGGTTTATTTTTGCTTCTGTCTGGCTGGAGGCATTCCCATATGATAGGTTGGGGTGGGGACTACGGCATAATGGTTCTGAACCTGTTCAATTTAGTAGCAGCCTCTATAGCCCTGTGCAGGGGCTGGGATCAGCGGGGCTGCAGTGTGAGGGCTGATTTGAAGTTCTGCCTTGGTTGAATAAGGCAGGTGTTTCAATTTCCTGGTCCATAACCTGGCTAATCTGAGACCTACCCAGTCAGCTGCTCTGACTTCAGCCACAATGAGTAACCCTTATTGCCAGGATCCTGGGGGTCTCAAGAGAGAAAGACCCTGGGGAAAAGGAAAAGAGAGCCTCATGAGGGTCTCCTGGAGGGGAAGGGTCATGCCAATGTCCAATAGCAGCTGAGGTGACATCTGAGGTCACACTTGAGCTGCTTCCTCAGATTAGGAGTCCAGCTCTTGGAACAGCATGTCAAGCAAGACTGTGGGACTTGCTGGCCTTCAGGCCTTCTGGGGTGTTTGGGCCATGACAGGGCAATGATCTCTAAGCTCCTCGTCCTGAGCAGCCCACCTGCTTTCCACTGCTCTCCAGCCCAGGGCTGAGTACCAGCTCCCGTTGCCTTTGCTGTGGGTTTTCCTTGGTCTTTTCCTTTCTCTCCATCCACCTGACTCCGCCCAGTTTTCCAAAATGCAAGTTAGCAACTCCATACAAGGAGGGTAAACATTATATATTGCAAGTGGTACTAATATATATATATATATATATATATATTTTTTTTTTTTTTTTTTTTTTTTTAAATTTTAGGGAAGGATCTATAGGGTGTTCAGAGTCTCACTACTAGATTGGACTCATAGTGAACTGCCTGGTTATAGCCTTCCAAGATCTGGGATTACAGGCCTGTGCCACCGTGCCCAGTCTCAATTGCCATCTCAGCATGCCCCAGGGGAGAGGCCCTCATGGCAGGCCCAGGGATCAAACCCACAGCCCCTGTGCCTGCTTATGGGCGTTTTAATCCGCTGAGCTACTTGGTAGGCCCAAAATGTTTTAAAAATAGAGAAAAGAAAACATATAAAGTGATCAGACGTAGTAGTATGTGATTATAGTCCCAATTACTTGGAGGTTGAAGTAGGAAGATTAATTAAGCCAAGGAGTTTGACACCAGCCTGAGCAATATAGCAAAATCCCATCTCAAAACAAACACAAACAAAAACATAAAAGAGTTATGAAAACAAACAAATAAATAATGAAGCCCTAAAAATTCACTAAAATAGAGATAAACCCTATTCTTGGATGGGGAGGTCAGTTTTTCCAAGAAGGGCAATGATTTCTGCAACCAGCCAGCAACAATAAATCACTTACGATCTCAATTCTAGTTTTCAATTAAATTAACTGTACTGATTTTCAACCATATTTTAAAGGAAAATGATGAAGGTTGGGTGTGGTGGCACATGCCTGTAATCCCAGCACTCCCAGAGGTTGAGGCAGGAAGATCTCATCGAGCTGGAGGCCACTCTGGACTTCAAAGCCAGCCTGAACTAACAGTGATACCTTGTCTCAAAAAAAACCAACGAAGGGCTGGCGAGATACCTCAGTGGTCTAAACGCCTGCCTAGCAAAGGGAAAGGGCCTGAGTTCAATCCATGGTGTCGCGTGCCTTGCTAGCCCCAAACCACGGGCACGTCGTGCCAGCCCTGAAACCAGGTGTGGTGGTGGTACACACCTGTAATCTCAGTGCCGGGGGGGCTGAGATAGAAAGATCACTATGAATTTGAACTGTGTAGTGAGATCCTGTATCCAATTTTTAAAACATTTTTAAAAACTAAACCAAAAGAGAGAGACAAAAAAATGAGGAACAGCTCCTCCCACTAGCTATCAATCTATATTCTAGAATTAAAGGCATTACACCAGCGTGGTACCAGTGTAAGAAGAATAAAGAAAGCAGTTGCAGGGGGGAAGGGGACTGAGAGATGGGGGAAGGAAAAAGAGGAGAGGAAAGAGAAGTAGAAAGGATGAAGATGTTCTGTATTCTTGCACCAAGCCCTCTGAAGACTGGAGTCGTCGTGTGCTGCAGAGGTGCATTAATACAAAGAAAGTGAAGCCAACAAACTCAAAATGCTCTAAGAAGCCTTCACTGGCTGCTCATTCATTACTGCTAGTGACCGCCAACTGCCGTGGTGTCCTTCAGGCCTGATCACCCTGAGGTGTCATTACCTGCTGCTGGGTGTGCCTTCTCCACCTTGAGAGCGACCTCCTTGGAATCAGGAAGGGTCTGACCTCGGAGTCCTGGCACCCCACACAGGGACAGGCGTAGAAATGGCTGCCTCTGGCACGGTTCAGGAAGGGTGCGGAGTGAAAGGCTTCTGGCTCTGGCTGGGAGCCGTGGATTGCCTTCTGCCTGACGATGGCCTTCCCAGGTGTGAGACACTTGATCTGCAGTCAGTGACTGTCCCTTCTTGTCTTCCTGGGATAACCTTATTCTTCCTGCCTTTCCCATGTGCTCATTTCTTATTATGGCATAAAATAAGTGGTAGAGTGCTTGCCTTGCATGCAGGAGGCTTGCATGGTTAAAAAACAAAGTCAAAATCATCCCATTGAACTATCTCAGCGACCTTGTGGGGCAGGTTCTGTTGTTCTAATAACTGAGATTTAGATTTTGGAACTGAGAGACTTGCCCAGTTCCTGCTGTTGGGAATGGCAGAACTGGGATTTCTGTTTCCCTCCTCATAGCGCCCTCCACTGGTGGCGTCCGGAAGCAGGGGTCTCCAGGATGGTGACAGGGCCACCAGCCAGGCAAGCAGCACATTCCAGAACCACTCTAGTGGAGGAGCTGGAATGTTGTCAAACTGCCCTGGAAATTCCTAAGCCAGCTTGGGAACTGCACTGGCTCCTCCTCCTGACTTTAGGTTTAATAGCCTGAGGTTACACAGAGAAAGACCTATATTGGTGTTTACAGGCTAGGTCTGGGTCTGCCCTTGACTCCCTCAGTGGTCTCAGTAAGACCTTGCGCTACCTTCCCCTTTCTGGCCTTAGTTTTACTACTTGTGAAATGGGTGTAATAACTATCCCCACCACTTCACACTGGGGAAGTACTACGAAGAGTGAGTGCTAGGCCCTGCCTGCCGGATGCTCCTGTGCTGGACATATGATCAAACAAGCATGCCTGGGAGTTTCCTGGGGACAGGGCCTGGGCCTTGCAGGGTAGGGGGTAGCGGTTAAGGGCAAAGCTTCTGAAGTCAGACCAGAGCTCTGTGGCATTTGGTGGCTTTGTGACCCTGGGGAAGTTATTTAGCCTTTCTGAGTCTCAGGATTAGATGGGAAGAGGTATATGAAATTGGCACAGAGAAAGCGCTCACCTCTTGTGACAGGAGATAAGGGAAGCTGCTGGACATGGTAGTGCATGCCTGTAATCCCAGCACTCTGGCAGCTGAGGCAAGAGGATCGCTGTGAATTTGAGGCCATGCTGGGTTACATAGTGATTTTAAGACCAGCCTGAAGTACATAGTGAGGCCCTATTTAAAACTAACTGAATAAATAAATAAGCTATCCCTGAGCAAGATATGATCACGTGGCTTCTTGTGCAGTGCCAATATGGAAACATGAAGGTGGATTTGTGTTTCCTGGCCCACTGTCAGGCCCTAGGACAGCTAGGCCCTTGAGTGGCAAAGAACTTGGGTATTAGCTTGAGGACCCCACAGGGAGCCATGGAGGAATTTGAAGCTCTCTTGAGTGTGATCAGATTTAGATTCTAAGGAACCTCATGACCACAGTGTGCAGTTTAGACAAGAGCATGGGGAAGAGAGAGTAGTGGCCATGGGGCTGTGGTCTGGAGAAATATGGGCCTGCGGATTGGGAACTTCTCTGATATTTCCATATGGTGAGTGAGGAGTTTCCGGTAGGTTGAGTGAGGGAGAGGGTCTGCATCCTGGAAGGCTGGTGGAGACCCTTCTCACAGAAGGAAGAATGAACTCCAGAAAGTGGCGTCTCCCTTGTCACCTGAAGAGATGAGGCTTGGGTGGAGCAGGATGACAGGGTGGCACTTTTGACCTTATCACTAGACTCCAGAGTAGACCAACAGGTAGCAAACAGCTGCTGGCCCATGTCAGCCTGAGGCTTCTGGGCAAGGTGCAACTAGTCAACAGTGGCCAGAGGCACCTCCTGGGCCTAATCCAGGCCCTGTTTCCGCAGGCTCCACCCACTCACACTGGTGACCCAGTCTCAGCAGTCCCAGGCCCCATTCCTCTGTTCTTAGGAAATGAAAAGGAGATAAGGTCATTCCAGAAGGGGACTTGCTTTTTCCTGTGCTATACCTGAGGTCCTAGTGGGCTGGGACCTGCCTCAGCTTCCTCCTTTGTTAAGTGGAGGTCTGGCATAGATGAGTTTGGAAGATTGTTTCGGACCTGACTGTCTAGACCAGTGGTTGCTAACCTTTTTAGAGCTTTCAGTGCTACAAATAGCCTGCTGTAGCACATGAACCATAGGTTCGCCACCACTGGTCTAGATGATGCCAGTGCGCATGCTGCGTGTGAACCTGAGTGTGCTGGGGGGGTGTGTGCCTGTGTGTGTTCAGATGTGGGGTATGTGTGTGTGTGTGTGTGTGTGTGTGTGTGTGTGTGTTTATACCACCATGGCAGAATGCCAATGCCCAGGGGTGGAAATTGGGGAGGAGGCAGGCTCTAGATAGAGATCTGGCTTGAGCAGAGTTATGTCAGCATTGAGGATACCGGTAAGTTTCTTACTATGGGACTGTGGAGCAGAACCAGGACTGTGGGAGGGAATGCTGGAGGCTGCTCTAGCCTGCAGGGTATGGGGGAGATCTTCCCCTACAGAGCCTCTCCTGTGATGGGGGATGCCTGGGAGGGAGCTGGGAGCATCTGTCCCTGGAGCCTGTGAGCTGGGGGTAGACATCAGGGCAGGGGTGCAGCTGTGCCGAGGGCATGCTGACCAGCACAAGCGCAGAAGGTTGGCCCTCTGTGCTTCGGGTCCAGAAGAAAAGGCAGCCCTGGGAGGGCTTGGTCTGGCTGAATTCCCGCACCCAGGAGCCGCCCAGGCCAGCATCTCCACCTCCCTGTGTTTGCAGGAGCCCCCTTTGGAAGCTCCCAGCCCTGAAAAATGTTAGCGGCTGGGTGCGGCCCCAGGCCAGGGAACCTGTTTTTCCTGTTTCCCTGCAGAGCTCGCTGCAGCTGGTCCAGGCGCGCATTCATGAGTGAGGAACCTGAGCCTGCGCTGAGCATCCCGACCCAGAGAGCAGGGGCTGGTCAGGTACCTTGGCTGGGACGCTGGGCTGGTTGGTTTGGGTCTGCATGGGGAATTCTAAAGCAGTGTCTTTCCCTGCTCCTTTATCCCAGGCCATAAGGAATTGGGACTTTGGAGCCAGATGACTCTGGGTGTCCTGCCTGGTTTGTCCAATTCTTGGCAGTGTGACCTTGAACAAATAGCTTAATTAGCCTGACAGCTCTTACCAAAGAATGGGGTGGGGGATGCCTGAAGGTGCTCAACCCAGACCTGGCATCTTCTGAACAGGAAGGGTAGGAGAAGGGATCCTAGAATGGGGATCATTTGATCCGGTAGGAGCCAGAGATGGGCAGATAAAAGCATATGGGATGCCTCAGACAGCTGTTCTGCCTCTGGAATTTTGAACACCTTTGGCACATCCCTGAGCCATCTGGGATCTTGCAGCTTTGTTTCAGCGTCTTTCTGGGTCAGGAGAAGGTCCCAGGTGAGCTGTGCTCCCAGAAGGCCTGGGCTGGCCCATGGCTGTCTAGAGCCAGCAGCTGAGAAATCTCTCATCACCATTGTCCTCCTATAAGCTCTCCAGTGAGGGAGGGAAAAGTACTTTCAGCTCCCACAGCTTTTTGTATTGGTTTCATTCATTCATTCACTCATTCATTTTCTCTTTCCCGCACTTGCTGCTGTGAGACAGGCCTCTTGCTGGGTGTTAGGGACAGAGAAAAGTATTCAAAAAAGCCAGCCCTCAAGGAGCACCTAGTACCTTTAGGGGAAAGGACAAACTACCAACAAGGCCTAAGGATAGCCAGAAAGGCGCTGTGATGAGTGCACTTGAGCAGAGGCTGGAGGGGTTTGTGGGGTAGAGTGCTGTTTGGGTGGCCTCTGGAAAGGCTTTGTAGATGGAGGGCCCAGCAGGAACAAAGGGAGGGAAACCCTACGGCTCATCTCTTCTAGACCAGGGCTTCTAGAGTGGGGCCAGTGACAAGGTCAGGAAGAGCAGTCTCCACAGAGCCCAGGGTGAGGTCCCAAGGGCAGCTTTTTCAGGAGAAGGAGAGGAGAAACCTGAGGGAGAAGGCAGAGGACTAGGCTGTCCCCGTAAAGTAGAGGTTGGGAGCTTAAGACAGTGCCTCACAGGTTGGTGAGCCAGCCAGGGGGCAAGGGTGGGGAGGGGGCAGGCAGGCTCAATCTGGACCAAGGCCACAGTGATGAAGTCCCCAGCTGGCCTGGTGGGGCTAGGTCAGGATGTCTTAAAACAGGTGGAGGGGGCGGCTCCCTCAGTCCACAATGAGGCAGGGAAGTCTCCACCCTCTTCTCGGTGTCAGAGATTCCACTGTTAGTCACCAGCAAGCACCATGACTGGAACAGGAGG
>PVKA01039134.1:0-19703 GCA_004027165.1 Ctenomys sociabilis
AAAATTGCACACAAAAAACCTGCCTGTTGGCTTTTCAGTCTATTTGAAATAACAAGTTAACAGGCAATTGTTTACTTGTGGTTCTGCTGCACTATTGCAATTTCAAAGGGGCTTTGAAGCAATTTTTTATAGGATTATTTTGAGGGAGACTATCCAATCCATGTCATGGTAGTGCTGTGAGGAAGTTTCATCTGTGTATCACATCCATAGTGTGTCCAGTTCAGACTGATTTCCCAAGCTGTCACTTAGAAGTTCTACTTTATGTAAAAGGGCCTTTTAAAAAAGGGGGATCTTCAATTTTTTTAATTCAATAAACCAGTGAAGAGTGAAAAAAAAAAAAAAGAATCTCCTGATCACTGTATATGTCAACCTGGATATAATTTCCAGAAGGTCTCAGTTTTACAACAAAGGAATATCTCAAAATGATGCTTAACTTTCTAGCATCACTGGTTAAAATTATAAACTTTAATTAAACTAACATGAAATACATAGCAGTTGTATCTGGAAAAATTCAATACATTTGTAATTTTCTACTTTTGTAAGGGTAAGAAACTGAATAACTAAATCCATGGATCTCATAAACAGAAA
Source organism: Ctenomys sociabilis (assembly GCA_004027165.1). Lineage (NCBI taxonomy): Eukaryota > Metazoa > Chordata > Mammalia > Rodentia > Ctenomyidae > Ctenomys > Ctenomys sociabilis. The sequence continues at coordinate 589 of PVKA01039134.1, forward strand.
AATACCTAGTTTAAAACAATTTTGCCCTGCTCTAAACTCTTTGCTTTGGAAAGTTTGCCATGTCTCTGATTTCAGTTTTGTCTATAGTTGAAAGTGAAATGTTCCAAGCAGAGGCAATGGCTAAGGGAAATAAACAAAGAAAACCAAAAGCATTACATAGCACACACTTAAGTTCCCAGGAGTGGTCAGTGTCTTGGTGTTCAGGCGTTGGTCACCAACAATCCCAGTGCTTGGGAGGCTGAAGCAAGATTTCTGAGAGTGTGAAGCCAGCCTGGGATACATGGTCAGTTCAAGGCCAGCCTGAACTACATGTGCAGTCCATGTCTCAAAGAAACGTGGGGTGGCCAGCCATCTCAAAATCTGCAGTATAGCCCCAGCTTTCCTTAGACTTCTGACTGCAGGAAAGTAAGCATCTATACCCCCAAAGAAGGGTGCTAACCCTACCCCACCTGCTCACCCCTTGTCCACATGTACTACTGAGGACACCAAAAACAAATCCGCGACACAACTAGCAGTCCATGTATGTTTTTTTATTGGCTTTCAGAAATTAAAAGAAAAAGAGTGTTTCCTTTTGCTTGCCAACACATGAAAATGAACAATTTCACAAAAATCTAGATATCTAGCTTCCCTAAAATCTTTAATAGATTTGGTAATACCAGCCTGTCATGTCTGGTAGAGATAATAAAGTCATCACTCCTGAGCAGAGTATATTTTCTCTAATTCACAACATCCCCAAGCCCACACCCACCACACTCTCCTGGCCCTGGGTATATTTGGGTGGCCAGATGGCACTAGATAGGAAGAGCATTAAACCAGATGTGACAATCAGTGGTAATCAATATGTCTACTAAATAAAACATAGCAGAAAACAAAATCACACTGAAAACTAGTGTGTGCTGGCTTTTAAAATAAACATGGTCCAGCCAGATAGCTCAGTGGACTAAAGCGCCTTCTTAGGCAGAGCACAGTGGCCTGGGTTCGATCCCCCCATGTGCTGCGCTGGGCCTGCCCCTGGGGCACACTGAGCCAGCGATTGAGACTGGACGTGGTGGTGCAGCCTGTGATCCCAAGGGTGCGGGAGGCTGCACACAGGAGGATTACTACAAGTCCAATCTGTGTATCGAGACCCTGTAGACCTTGTACTAAATACATACATACATACATACATGGGATACCTTCTTAAAATACTTACTATATGAAATCAGGCAAGTTACTTACCTTCCCTATGCTCTAATGCTTTAATATCCTCACAAAAATCCTCTCTCTGATCTGCTGATCATTGCACATTATTCTCCACACTTTGCAAATTAAAATGCACATATTTAAGGGTACAACTCCTCAGTAAGAGGAAGAAACATTAAAGGGATAAAGAATATGCCTCAGCCTCTCATTATTCTCAGGACTAATTAAAGTTTGGCTCATAGAGTCTTATTTTCAAAAAAGCCCATGATGTATCTGAGACTCCTTACCGAAGTTTTGGAAAATGCCAGGATCAGTCACTGTACATCCTGCTAGAACTTCATTAAGCAGTGTCTGGATCTGATTGTTCTCATAAAATTTCTACACCCAAATGCAATTCTAACAAAGTTTCCTAAGGGGACACGGGCCCATTGCATCCCTTCCTCCAGGAATGACAAGTAGGACATGGGGCTCACCTGACACTGACTCGGGGTCACACGTCAGGCTCCCATAATAAACCAAAATGATTTCTATCCTCTGACACAAATATCATCAGCAGAAACAAGGGATAGACAAGATAGGAGATAAGGTTCTCAAAAAAAACAAAATGCTTCTCCATTTTCCTCATCAGGCCAACAGTCCTAGTATTAAACACAGAAAATGGTTTTGAAGCATAATGCATTCACCATTTTAATCTTCGCGCCTGGTCCATGGGCAGCCACTCTAGAAGAGCTACCAACCCAAAAGCGTGGTGTCATGTGTTGCTGTTCCCGCCACCAAACAATGGGGTCCACAACCTGGTGCATGGCCTGCTCATGCTGTCTTTCTTCCCCTTCAAAATATGAAAAAGGAACCTTCTTTCTTTGAGAATATGAATAGATAATTTGAGATAAAGGGTATTATTCCACCCTCTCATAAAACTTACCATACTATAAAAGTGTTGATTCAGGTACATGTGTCTCTCTTCTAGCTATGTGGCCCAGGGCTGGCACACAGTGGGGCCTAGGAAGCCCCCAATACACACTTTGAAGTTGAACTAAATTGCACTTGCTATTTTCTGTCTTATCCACACAAAACATCTGAAAGCCTCAAAGCACTTATCTGTCTAGAATCTCCTCTAAAGTGGCTTTGGAGAGAGTAGGGTAATATTCCCACCTCAACTGAGAAAAGCTGTAAGTATTTTGAAACGTAATAATTAGGTCCAGCTGTGCAGAATAAAATCTGCTAGATTCTATAAAGGCAGATTGATAATACAGTTTTATGGAGTTTCGCCCTTAAAACACGGGCTCCAAGGCAGAATGTCCTGTGCCTCCTCCTTCTGCACTTCCTGTTCTTGACCTCCAGGGGGCAGCCTCCTCAGATTCCCACTGGCCTTGCGTCTATTTTGACTCATTCATTCGTCAAACTTAAAATCCCTATATTTTGGATTCCTCAACTGTAACATAAAAATAATAGTTCTTACCCTAATCGCTGTCCTGCGAAGATTATATAAAGGACTGTTTATAAAGAGGCTGGGCACATTGCTCAGCACCAGGTACTGTCATCAGCTCTTGGTGTACCCAGCCCAAGCATGCAGGGACATGAGCAGAGGTGCATGGGCAGGAGCAAGCCTGAGGAAGACAGATGTATGGTGCTGTTCTCAGGTGCGCCAGACTGTTGGGAGCCACGGAAGCTGGAAGCTGATCAGATGCCTGAAGGCAGGGCAAGGCCTCAGTGCCTCAAGCAGCATGAGATAAGCATCCTGACTGGTTAGTGTCAACCATTAGTCACTAGGCAACCTTTGACTTGGAAAATTATAAATAAAGGCCCTTACTGTTGCTCAGGGATCATCTCGCCAGCCAGGCAGATGGGCCAGCACCTGACCCAGCTCTTGTCTTCTTGTCTATCTTTTCCTTATTCCTGTCACCATTTCTCCCCAGGCACAACGGATCCCACTGAGACCAACAGGTTTCCACAGATTTCTATACCAGGCTCAGCTGGTTAGGCCTAGGCTTCATAGCCCAAGGCAGCACTTCTGCTCCAGTACAGGGACCACTGTACCTAACTGCAGAGAGCTGGGAAAAGATTCAGATTTCACCCTTGTATTTTGGGTTACAATTTCAGTTGTTAGTGAGGGCCCAACTTGGTATAGTGCAGCATCACATGATTAATGTGTAAGAAGCCCTCAGAAACTTGGGATTTCCTCCAAGCCACGCATGGGAGAGACCGGCAAAACCAGGGCTCACTCTCTGAGCTTATCCCACTTTCTTCTAATCATAGACACCATAAACAGAAAACAGTAAATATATGCACACTATTATGAGATAACAAATCACAAGTGTTACAGACATCATAAGGGAAAACACCTCATAAGGTCATAGTGTCTAAAAGTGGGGCCTGCTGTTTATGAAATACAGGGAAATTAATATTTCAGTGAATCTTCTGGGGAGAGAGGTTGAAGAGCTGCACTTGAAGTCATAAAAGTCAAATAACTCAGAGATGTGTTTAGATAAGACATAATATTTACATATGGAATCATGGGTACTAACAGTTCTCACCAAAGAAAAGGTTTAGATTCAAGCAAGTTTATAGCCCTAAATAAAAGTCACTACTGATAAATACTGCAATAGCCAGAGGAAGTGAGAGTTTCTTAACTCTTAATAAGCAAAATGAGAGTACAACATGTTGATTTAAAAAGGAATGGACACATTTTACATAGATAATTTCAACACATTTTGCTGATAGCAGGCATAATGGAATTACAAAATACCTAAACTTAAGTTAATAATATTAAAGGAAAACTACTCTTTTATGTTTTCAAATAAAGCACTAAACCGAGCGTGGTGGTGCATGCCTGTAATCCCAGCACTTGGGAAGCTGAGACAGGAGGATTGTTGTGAATTCGAGACCAGCTTCAGCTACAAAGTGGGTTTGAGGCCAGCTTGAACTACACAGGGAGACCCTGTCTCAAAAAAAAAAAAAAAAAGACAAATAAAGCACTAAGCTCTAGCTGCCATCTTGGGTCCCCGCATGTGTGCGCCTAATCTCAGCTGGTCTACCTGAGACCCCCTGAGTGCCCACCCTAGTCCCCCGTGCTGCCCCATAACCGCTCCTACAGTATGAAAGAAACTACCATGAACCAGGAAAAACTAGCCGAACTGCAGGCACAAGTGCGCATTGGTGGGAAAGGAACTGCTCGCAGAAAGAAGGTGGTTCATAGAAAGCCACAGCAGATGATAGAAAACTTCAGTCTCATTAAAGAAGTTAGGGGTAAACAATATCTCTGGTATTGCAGAGGTGAATATGTTTACAAACCAGGGAACAGTTATCCACTTCAACAACCCAAAAGTTCAGGCATCTCTGGCTGCAAACACTTTCTCCATTACAGGCCACGCTGAGATGAAACAGCTGACAGAAGTGCTGCCCAGCACCTTGAACCGGCTGGGTGCCGACAGTCTGACTAGCGTAAGGAGACTGGCTGAAGCTCCGCCCAAACAGTCTGTGGATGGAAAAGCACCGCTTGCTACCGGAGAAGAGGATGATGCCAAGGTTCCAGATCTTGTGGAGAACTTTGATGAGGCTTCTAAGAAAGAGGCAAACTGAACTGAGTCAGCTTCTGAAAAAGATCAAACTTGGAAGAAATGACTGGGAGCTGCTATTTTATATTATGACTGCTTTTTAAAATTGTTTTTGTTTATGGATCTGATAAAATCTAGATCTCTTAATATTTTTTAAGCCTAAGCCCCTTGGACATTGCAGCTCTTTTCAGTTTTTGCTTACATAAAATTCATTATTTGCAGCCAATTAAGCTGGGGAAACCTGAGAATAAAGTTTGAAACAGATTTTTTTTTAAATAAATAAATAAAGCACTAAAATGTTCTTTTTTATATATATTTTAGGGACAGGTCTACAGGGTCTTCAAGGTCTCACTGCTAGATCTGTTTCTTAGTGATCCACTTGTTTACAGCCTCCCAAGCTGGGATTATAGGTGCCTGCCACCACACCCAGTCTCAATTGCCTTCTCAGCATGCCTAGGAAACAGGTCTGGTATGGCAGGCCTGGGGAAAAATGATCTTAAATAGAACTTCAAATAATCTCCATGGCATGCAAACCTAAAAACTTTTATTTTCAAGCTTTATGCTGCAGTGGTAAGAAACAAACCTTACCTCTAGAAGAGTTTAAGATTTTCTTTCTCTCACACTTTCTCTGGTCTCTTGCCTGTCCTGACATCAAGCCTCAGGTCTCCTCATCTAGGAGAAGGTGCTCTACTCTTCCCCTCTCCACCCCCATGAGCAATAGTAAAACCCCGGTGACCTGCAGGAGAAAAAGCGCATCTGAGAAAACAACCAGGCCAGTTTCTTGTGGCCCTGGGCAATCCAACAGGTGGCTATGTATCTCCTTGAGAATACAACCTAATTCCTAATGGACACAGCATCTACCTAGAGAATCCTCTCAGCAAGCCCTTCAGACATCTGGGGCCAGCAGCAGCAACTATAAACTGCTCGTGTCCCAGACACTCCCAGCTCCTTATGACTGGTGAGTGTTTATTCAATTTCTGTCCTTGGGGCTATAGCCGTACTGCTGTAACTTATACTAGCATTTCCCAAAGTGTATGCCAAATAACATCAGTTTTATTGTAAGTTAAAAGTTGTATGTAAATTAAGGGTTTCAAGGCAAAAAAAGTTGAAACAGAAGATTAAACCCAGCTCCAAAAGGGTGCTGTCCCACAGACTTTCATGCAGTCTTTAATGCATGGTGACTGTCCACAAGAAGTGGACAACTGATTTCACTTATACAGTAGAACTTAAGATTACTTACTTTCAAATTTTCAAGAAAACTCCTGGCTTATAAAACATATTTGCATCTTACGTTGCACAATGACCATTACTTTAAACAAACCCAGAAGTGAGCCAAATGTTTGTTTCATTTTTCTGCCTCTCTGTCACATCAATTCAAGTAAAAAATGTATGGGGAAGGAAACCATTGCAATGTATTGTCACTGTAATGCATTACAATGCATTGTCACCATCCGCACAAGAGGGGACTGGGCAACAAGGACAGTGTAGGCAGAAGGGGTGTGGTCAGTATCAGGGAGGCTTTCTCCAGCTGCACACTGCAGGGATCTGCTCACAGGTGGGAGTCACCACTGCATGCTCTTAAAATGACAGAGGTAAGATGCACTTAAAGTGATATTAGAGCTGGTAAGTATTAAGAATCAGGAGTAGAGCTGGAGATAGAGGTACAGGATACCAAATAGATAGTGGTAGAAGTCTTGCCTCCCATGCTTCAGGCCCTGGGTTGGATTGCTGGTACAGGGGGAAAAAAAGAATCGTAACTACAGGACTACAATTTCCAAAGTAGAGTTATTATACCCCAGGGAATATGCTTTAAAATAATAATTCCTATTTGTATTTTATCTCAAAAAATAAGGAATTGGGCTTTCTTAATATTTTATATTCAGAATGACAATATTATAACACTTTAGAGGAAGACAGAATATGTGCACATTTTATAAGAAGACAGTTTGAAGATTTCTTGCTGATGGGAAATACAATTTAAAAGTTAGGAGACCAAGGGCATAGAGAAAATTATGCCTGTGAAACATTTGTCAGGTTAATTAGTAGATAACTTGGACAGATGTGAGCCTGCAGTCCAAAATGGTCTTCTATTGTCAAATAAATGCCAAAATGAAACAAAACTTCATACTGAAATGGTCCCATGCTATTAGAGGAACAAAACTTCACATTCTGCTAAAATTTCCACTTATATAACAAATAACAAATTTTAGAACTTGACAAGCAAACAAAAAAGTTTTTAAAAACAGAACTAAAGTGCTTTTTAAAAACTATTAAGATCAAGATATGGATCTTCTATTCCAAATGGAGTTTTGCTAATATTTTTCAGTCAACAGATGTCAATTAAGAATGGTCTAAATATATTCACTTTTTAAGTTTAAAAAGTAGCATGAATTTATTTGGGGTTTTTTGTAAAGGTTCTATCTATCTATCTATCCATCTATCTATCTACTATCTATCTATGTCTCGGTATTTTGTGAAACAGACTTATTATGAAGTTCATGCTGGCCTTGAGCTCAGTGGATATCCCAGACTGGGCTTGAATTTATAACAATCCTTCTACCTCAGCCTGCCAAGTGCTGGGATTACAGAAAGGTGCCAGCACGTCCCACCTGTATTTGTTATTTTTGACTGGGAATGAAGATAATGAAATTGATGATCGTATCTAGCTATGTTGTTTACCAATTAAAAGATGTAAACAAAATACTCTGAACAAAATTTAGGTTCTTACTACTAAGACTATGCTATTAGTGTATGCAGAATCTTCCAAGTATGTTTCAAACTTGTGGCACAGTTGTCCAATTATTTATTTTTTCATAAAATAAATCTTATTTGCTTTTTCAAGGTAAAATGAAAAGAGAACTTCAGTCTTCTAGGATTAATTATAAACAAGTAAAGTGAGTCAATATAAACAATCCTATAATGAATTACCTTTGAGGAAGAAGAAACATTTGTTGTTTATATAAAAGGCTGACAGATACAGTAAATCATACACTGTAGCCCACTTTGCATTACTCTAGAAAAATACCTAAGATATCCTACTTTATAAAGAGAGAAGGCTTATTTTGGTTGATGGCTCAGGTTATGGAAGGTCAAGGGCCTGCTGAAGATCCTCAAGGTGTACAGAGCATCACACAGCAAAAGACAAAGAGCACTATGCTTATGTCTGTCTGGACTCCTCCCCTTATAAAGGTACAAAGATTCAATCATAGCAGCTCCAACTAATGGATGTATCTAACCCTAATCACTTTCCAAAAGCCCCACCTCTAAACACCATACCTTCATACCTCACCATAGGAATTAAATTTCAACACAGGAAACTTTGAAGACATTCAAACCCTACCAGTATACAAAATACTTTTGCTTCTGGGATAAAATATTCTTGTTAACTGATAATATTTATAATGTATTTGGGGGGATAAATTGAAGGCTGGAATTTTATCAAGAACTTCATAGTCCATAACATATTCTAACTCTAAAGAAATTTAATACAGAAATCAATATGGTATTCTATCCCATTTTACTCTAAAATTGTGAGTTATTACAATAAATTAACCAAAGCTGTTTAATCATACCACACAGATGTATTTCTGTTTTCACTTCATGTTTGCCTAAAGCTTCTGAAAGGAGCTTGAAGAACTGAGTCTAAAGAAGCTCAGTGAAGCAGTGTATCAGGTTCCTCAGACCTCATATACTACAGGGAAGTGACCCACAAATACTGCTGACATTGGCCCTGTGGAAAAGTAAATCATGACTGAGGGATGACTTCTGGGACTTGCCAGACCCAGCATGGATGGCCCTGTGGGCCAGGTGGTTGCTGTGCAACTCCTTAGAGGCCAAACCTCTCCAGAAGGAGAAACCACTGATTATCACCCACTTGTTCACAGTTTTATATCTACTGACTCATTACTATAAATTGGGAATAGACACTTTCATTTTTCCTCAAGAACATCACCACTCACAAACCATTGAGGGGCTGGGAAGATGGCTCAGTAGAATAAGCGCTTCCCTGGCAAGTGCAAGCAAGGGCCTGAGTTCAATCCCCAGTTCTACCAAAAAAAAAAAAAAAATCCATCAGATAAGGGTTAACTCAGTCACCAGCAAAGTCAAGCAATGTGCTTCTAAATTAGAGGCCCATCCAAATAGATTACAAAGCAGTCTTGCTTCACCTTAATAGTAATCTTTATCATAGTCTTAACTATTTTTCAGGTGTCAAGTACATGTCTCCAGAGTTTTAAATGCTGCCACATATTTGCTGTCACATCAGATGACTCAACAGCTAGAGAAATAAAAATATAACTCTCGTTCAACTTCAGACACCTCCTGAGCAAACTTCTGATGAGAGGGTGCCAGACAGCAGTGAAAACTGTGATTGACCATGTACCAGACTTCATGGCGTCTTCTTCAACTTAGACTGAATGAAGGTTAGAAACTGACAACTGAGAACTGAACAGAATTCACACCTCACAAAATGGTGCCATGACACACAGATACACTATGCCACACTGAGGAACACAAGACAAAGATTCCAAAACCAAACTAATATCAGCTCACTCAGAAACATGCATTTCAAGATAATATTCATCTCCTTTATGAAATTGAACAAAGCCCAAGACCATACTATGACTGACTCTTATCCCCCAAACTACAAAAGTACTTTCCCTAGTTTCCCTTGGGAGATACTCAGGGTTATCCATGGTGTGCATGCTTTGTACTGAAGCAGAAGAGCAAATTTAACTTTTTTGTGCTATCTCTGTTTCTGATCTGTTTTAACAAAAGCCATAAAGTCACCTTGCTATATACTTAGTCTTGATAAAGAGGATTTGTGAGGAAGGTGCAGCTGTTTTAATCAAAGAAGAAAAGGTAAGAGGAACCCATAGAGGAGTCCAAAGGAAAAGAAAATGGGCTGCTTCTTCAGCAAATACTTAGCCCCAGCAGAGTCCTCACTTACTAGTTTTTTTAGCAAACAGAAAGTGTGTTGATCAGCTTTGTACCACTGAAACCAAATATTGGAGCAAAACAATTTAGGCAAGAAATTTATTTTGACTTGTAGTTTCAGAAGATTTAGTCCATGGTAAGCAATGCCAAGGCAGAAATATCATGATGGAGGGAGCTGGCACAGGAAGAATGCTTACTTCATAGCAGCCAAGAAGTGAAAGAAAGAAGATCTAGCAAAGGACCCAGGGCCAAGTTATAATGTCCAACATCAGGCCCATGACCGCTCCCTTCAACTAGACCTCTCTGTTAGGTTTCCATTACCTCTCAATAATGTCATAAATTAGAACCTAAATCCATTATTGAAGTTAAAGCCCCCCTAATCCCATCACTTTCCCAAAGCTCCACCTCTGAAATGAAACCTTTGGGAGGAATTTTAGATCTAAATCATAGAAATTGTATGAAGGATTGTTATAAGATGTTTGATATCTAGATAGCCCATGCATTTTTTTCTTCTGTATTTTATTTCTTCTACAGGGTGTCCAGGGTCTCACTACTAGATCAGACTCATAGTCATTCTCCTGTTTACAGCCTCCCAAGTGCTGGAATTACAGTCGCATGCCACCATGCCCAGTCTCAATTGCTGTGGGGGTGCTGTGAGGGCAGGGCTGGCACAGGGGGCCAGGGAGATAAAACCTTGACCACTGTGCCTGCTTGCAGGTGCTTTAATCCACTGAGCTATTTGGCCAGCCCTTAGCCTATGCCTATATTCATAATTTTCTACTGCTATAAGCAAACAGCAGATCCTATAGAAATATCAATAAAACCACAGCAACAAATATACTTTCACACATACACAATAACTTGCAAATTTACTTTGTAGCATTCCATTCTTTATGATAGTCAGCAATGCTGGAGTTATTCTCATTTTAGAGACAAAGCCACAGAGCACATAGGTACCTAAATCACCATCAAGCAGCTTTAAAAAGTAGATCAAGATCACAAACTCAGTGACTCATCACCAAAATAAACCCCTTTCCTCTTGTGCAGAGATATAGAAAATAACAAACTATGTCACTGCTGCAGTTGGTCTGTGTCTCTCAAAGGTCCGTGTGTTGGAATTGTGGTCCCCATGGCGCTAATGTGAGAGGTATTGGAGCCAGTAAGTAATGGAATCAAGTGAGACTTCACTGGAGGTGCTGCTCTTGGATTAATTAACCCAATCTTCCGGAAGCCCTGTTTGATTCCTGGGAAAGTGGGCTCTTACAGGAGAGCAAAGCTGGTCCCAGCCATGCTCTGGCTTTCCACTCACCGCAAGATTGCTTACACGTATCATCCTCCCAAGACACCACCTGCCCTTGGGCCTACATTAGAAGACGAATGCACAGCACCACCCAATTCTGGACTTTCAGACTCCACATTGTGAGCAAAGTAAGCCTTTTTTTCTTCAAACATTGCCAAACCTCGGTGGAAAATGGACTAATACAACCACCTTATAATATTTAAACATTAAAAAGTAAGTCCAGAATTTTCTTTCAGAAAACAATAGAGTTGCTATTTTTAAAAACATTGTTGACAAAAGCCAACCTCCTTAATCATCATTTCATGAGCCATAGCTTTTGTGCAGTCAGAAATGACTTTAATCACATACCATAACCAAAAGTTTCATTAGAATTAACAAACAGTCCCAGTAATACCACTAAAGTTTTCAACTGCACCTTACCATGAGGTTAAGAACAGTCAAACTCTTTAAAAAGGGACTGGCCATGCTATTATCTTAGCAGAATAATCATCTGTTAGATGGTCACCGGCATTTGAAATGTGCACACTACCTTAGGTAAAAACAATGACCATATAGACCCTTAAAGCATTTTATTAAATAGAGCTATTAAATTCATTCACAGTTCGTAAAATTTAATGATCTGTCAGTAATGATTCTATTTTTGAATCAGCCAAAGGCTTTCTGGGAGCCAAACTATGACCAAATGTCATCAACTACTCTATTGAAACTTAATGTTAGCATTTAAAAATCTCACCATAAACTTAAGAAATTAACTGAGTTTCTCAGCACAAATAGAAGGGCTCCCCTTGAATAAATTAAAATGCTTCCTGACCTGCCAGGATTTTCTCATCACTGAAGGAATATATTTTTTTCAGCATAGTATATCAGAAATGTTATGACAGTGTCAGAGGGAATCATTAGCATCACCCAGTCAAAACACTGGGCCAATTGAGCATCCCTGTGAATCAGTAGTCATTCATTTTGTTAAAGAGAGTGAAAATGGGTATATTAACAGGAAATAATTATCTATGGCAGAGTGAGGGTCGTCAGTGAGGGTCTAAATCTCATAACTGCTAATTAGAAAATGTACAAATTCAGTGTTGTCACCAGACGCCTTGGCATTCCTATGTTAACTTCTGGCTAAGGGAAAATTTGCAGTTCAATTGCTAGCTGTTAATCAAGAAATCTCAAATGCCCACAGACACGTTCCTTCCAGAAATGAACAGCCAAGCTATCAATGGACTCACTGATTTCTCTGCATGACACTCATTTGATCAGTAAGTGGCTAAATTGATCACTGTTAAGTTTACATCTGTATCCTTTTGCAAATTCACACACTTCTTGAAAATGGAGTAATGAGCAATGAAAGGACCAAGAGAACAACAACAAAAGGAAACAGAAGGCAATACCCTCCTGAATTTTTTCATAAAGCCACCTATCAAAGTTCATTGTCCATTGTCAATATTGCATTTGCTATAGTACCTGCAGAGGAATAGGTATAGTTACTCAAGGAGTAAATTCATGGAAAAGATTAAAAATATGGAGAATAAATAAAACAGCAAAGGTCTGTTTTTAGCTAATTCCCAGGTCTTCTGAATTAGGAGGTATTTCCTTCCATAGAACTCAAGAAATGCTAAAGCTACATCAAGTCATTTTAATTATAAGCTGTCATTTTATTTCTTTTGCATAAAACCTTTAATTCATTTCTTTTGATGTCCTGCTAAGTCTCTATGCCAGTTTTCAACTTTGCCTTATCTCTTGTTTCTTAGTTTTCATAGTTTATTACCCTTCTGACTATCAAAGTAGTGCACGCTCAGTTCTTTTCCAGTCCTCAACAAACTGGATGATATCACCCACACTGGTGAGAATAGATCTTCTTTACTCAAGCTACAGATTCAAATGTTAATCTCTCCCAGAAATACCCTTACAGACACAGCCAGAAATAATGTTTATCATTATTCATAATAGCTTGGCACCCCTTATCCCCAGTGAAGTAAGCATAAAACTATCACTAATGAAATCTGATGACAAATAAAATGGCTAGTTATGTTAGTATCTTCTTCAGTGTCTGACTAAAGTTTGAGCTTTGATTAAACTTATGTAATTAGAGTTTAAAATTAGTGTCAATGATTTTCACCTATAGAGACAGTTTTTGTTCATAATCCATGATAATAAAAGAAACATAGTTTCATGAATACTGACAGTTTTAGTCTATTTCAGCAGCTATAACAAATATCATAAACCCTGGCTTACGAACAATAGAAATTTATTTCTTATAGTTCTGGAGACACAAAAGCCTAGGATGACAGTGCCAGCAGATTTTTGTGGGGGTCTACTTTTTAGTTCATTAATGGAAAATTTTTTTTGTGTCTTCACATGCTTGGAGGGCTGAATGTGTTCTCAGGGGTCTCCCTTATGAAAACACAGATCCCAGTCATGAGGGCCCCTCTCTTATGACTTAGTCATCTGCAAAGTTTCTACCATGTGTTAACATTCCTTTAAGGGCTAGAATTTTAACACACAAATTTTATATGGCATGAACTTTTGTCATTGCATTGACAAAATATGCAAGAATCTGGATCAGAGATAAGTATCTAACATAAAAATAGTAGTGGCCAATGTCAGCAGTTTTCTTATACCAAGTCCCAATACCTCAGGGCATTGAACAGAGGGCCAGATCATGCCCACACAATTGTGTTGCAAAAGAACACTTATTTTAAGTTTGCAAACCAGGAAGAGCAATATTAAAATACAGCCCTTCAATGCTTCAGGAAAAACTTTCTGTAAGGGAATAATTTTTAAAAAGCCATAAGGTGACTATATCCAAATAATTTATGAGAGAAAAATTTGATAAAGGCTTTCATTAAATGTAACATGTTAATTCTGAACTCAAAAGTGAATGTCAAACCTCAAAATTCTCAAGGAAACCTTTTCACTGATTTCAGGCAGCTGATATATATTAGACAGTTGATACTTCAATATCATTTTTGTAGCCTCCCAAGTGCTGTATGTGCACTACAAGTATGTGCCACCATGGTTTCAATATCATTTTAAGAAATAATTTCAAGGTTAAAAAAAAGTAAAATAATGAGAAATCTGCCTCTAGAGATTGTACTGTTTTAGGGAAATGAAAGATGAGCTAAAATCTCTTAAGCACTGACAAACCACTGGTTTCTTGATGCTCCAAATCCATCAGCTGCAGAGCACCTTCAGAGCACAGAAGGACAGCAATGCCATGCTCTGAGAGTTCAGGCCTCCTAGTGCCCTAGGAGATGAAATGTGCTTTCATAATCCAGCATTGTTAGTATTCTCCAGGTCAGAAAGAGAAGCTCAGAGTACTACAGAGTCTTCTTGACTCTGTAGGTACTTAAGACCTAGAGAGACAGAGAGAGAGAGAGAGAGAAAGAGAGAGAGGAGATAGATGACAGATGATGATGATGATGATGATGAAGATAGATAGATAGATAGATAGATAGATAGATAGATAGATAGATAGATAGATAGATGATAGATAGATAGATAGATAGATAATACATGCATACATAGATACATAGAACTTTAAATTACATACACAGATGCATATTTGCGTGAACCTGCAATTTCCTTTCTTTCAGCTTTTCTATCTCACTCATCCCAATAATCAGAACATAAAAAACTCACTATGAATTTAAGCTGATATCTTCCCATCTTCCCTCTTTTATGTATTTTTGGATTCTCACAACCTCTATCACAAACAGCAGACTTAGTGCTTGGAAGCTAAGTGATTCTCTGAAATCGCACACTTAGAGAAACATCAGTGGACTTGCATCACAGAAACTTCCAAGAACGGCTTTTTCTTAATCTTTCTGGGTTCTCCCACTTTCTGGAGCACCAGAAAGGCAATTTGTGTCTCACCCCTCCCAACTGGGTCACAGACACATAGCATGGGAAGAGACTCTAGTTGACACCAGGCTGGCTACAGCTAAAACCCTGAGACAGGAGACCATATAAAGTAAATTCAATTTTTATAATTCTCAAAATTTAACATGTAATATTGGAACTGGGGGCCTACAAAGGACCAATGATTCAAAGAATCATGGCATCATGGAACAGAAAGCTTAATTTGTTTAATAAAATAATCATTTTCTGACAAGATAAAATAACAAACTTTGTAGATACTCTGCATATCAGTATTTTCAAATGCATTTATCTGTGTATCAACACACACAAGAAAAACGTGGCAGTGTGCTATTTGACTGTTAGAACATACATTAAAAAAATCTGTTTTTCAGACACAAACAGAACCATGTGGTCAAGGAAAATGAGCTGAGTGTGCTGAGTAAAGTTATGCACAGTAAAACAGCATGTGCATGTTTATAGCAGCAAACTCATAGTAGCTAAAAGTCAGAAGCAGCCTACATGCACATGGAGAGATGAATGGATAAAAAACATGTGTCATTTGCACACAGTACAGTACCAGTCTGCCATAACAAAAGATGAATTTGAGGCATTTGCACCGTGAGACCATAATGTTACATGGAATAAATCAGACACACAAGCTTAAATGTCACATGATTCATCATATATGACAAATCCATCAGTTTAAAAAATGTGAAACAAAAAGGTAGTATGGAGAGGTAGCTAGATCTTTCTCACAGAAGAGCAAAAGATGGAGGGAGGGTAGGTGGGGATTAAAAAATCCTACTGAAAATGTACCGTATGAGCTGCAACAAGGAACATAAACACTGTATGCTGAAAACCTGTCCCCCAATAAATAGGATCAACTGGCAGGGAGAAGAAGGGGAGGGAGGAAGCTGAAAAAAAGAAATTCAAATATGTTATGTAGATCTACCAAATTCCCACAAGGGAGGATACATATTTTCCAGCAGTGGGTGGTGTGGGAACCATATATAACATAATATTTCTTCTGGTCCTACCTCTTAACAATCAGATGGAATAAGACCCACATAAGAATATTCCTCCTAAAATATTCCTATCATCTGTCTGTCTGTCTATATATCTATTTAATAAAAAAAGTGAGTGAAAGAACTAGTGAAGCACTTAATTAAATCCATTTTGACATTCGCTGTTCAACTTGCCTCACAATCAAAGCCATGGTGTCTGTCTAGTTGGAAGGTTAGAGTGTAAAGTCTGGACTTGATTTTTAAAAACTAAAAAAAATAAAAATAAAAAATATAAAAAAACAGATTCTTTTTTATATATTTGGTGCAGGACTCATAGTGATTCTCTTGTTTCTCCCTCCCCAACGCTGGGATTGCAGGCATATGCCACCATGCTGGGTCTTGGTGGATGGCAGGGTATGTGACACCAGGGATCAAACCTGACTCCTTGCACTTTCCTAGGCAGGTGCTTAGACCGCTGAGCTATCTCTGTGGCCCCAAGAAATAGATTCTAATGAGAAAATATCTTTCAGACAATGCTCCTATAATACTCTGATGAATGTTAGCTTTCCAGAGTAGATGGATTAATTTGATCTGTACTCCCCCTACAGGGGACTGAGAAAGTACTGAACAAAAGCCTATCTTCTGAAGCTAATGAATTTGAGTTTTCAGACCCCTTACTTGCTTTAGCCCCTTCCAAGTCCATGGAAGGTGGCCTAGCAATGTCATAAGGTCGTGCATCTTTTGTGACACTTGCAGATATGAAATGTTTTAGCTACAGTTTGTTGCTGAGAACACATCCCTGTTCCTTTCCACTCCAGCATCTTCATGCAAATGCTTGGAGTTGAAAGAAACAGCAGTCGTAATCAACCAACTATAGGAGGTGGTGTTGGAATGGTTGGAGTTATTTTGGGATCTGGCTAGAAGAGGAAGGCAAATTAAAAATACATCTAGTTTAAATGTAATGGAATGTACTTATGTGATTCATAGCTAATTCCATATATGGGTAAGTTATTGCTAGTTATTCCAGCATAAGAATACCTTCTAGGAAGAATAATCCTGCTCAAGGAAAAATACTTCCTATTCTAGAAAGAATATTCCTACATGGCTGTCATAGCATCAGAGTGTTAATATGCAGAAGAAATATCACATTATAAATGGTTCCCACACCACCCACTGCTAGAAGAAAGAAATATAAAAAAGCTGAAAGTTACTTACAGGGAAATTCACCCAATCATGAGACTTACAAAATTATAAGCAAATGACTGGGATCTTATTGACACTTGTCAAAAAGATTTTTTCTTAGGACCAGCGAGATAGCTCAGCTGACTAAGCAACTGCCAAGGCAAGTGCAGGGACCTGGGCTCAATTTCTGACTCCACATGCCTCGAGGGCCCCACCCCTGGGGGCACTGAGCCAGCCACAGAGATGGGGTGTGGTGGCACATTCCTATAATCCCAGTGCTGGGAGGCTGAAAAGAGGAGTACCACTATAAGTCTGAGCTCTGTAGTGAGACCCTGCACAAAAAACCTTTAAAAAAAATCTAAGAGAAAGAAGAATTTTTCTTATATCAAAAATATATATATTATATATATACTGCTGTTTCTTTCAACTGCAACCACATGAAATTATACCACCCATTTTTCATTCTTTTCTTCGGAAATGTACTACAAAGAATTTGTAACATCTCTGGGTTAGTACAAACCTGTAGTACTCGGTAGTACATTAAGTAGCAAGTATGTGTACAAATAGGTCATAGGTGAAACCTGAGAGATTCTACATTCAACTGTAATCCTAAAAATGAGTACTAGCAATCAGTAGTTGCAAACAGGAAATAAACTTCTCAAAGTAATCAGAAATAGAAAAGTGTTTACCCAGCATGCTGGAAAAAAATGAAAATAGTCTGCTTGCAGGTTGCAGATTTCTGTCTTCCTACTGGGAGGAAAGAGAATGAGAGCTCCCTGGGGTCCCTTTTATAAAGGCACTAATCCTTTCCTTGAAGGTCCTATCATCAAGATTTAAGTAGCCTCCTAAATGCCCCACCTCCTAATACCACCACGTTGGAGGGTAGGATTTCCATCTATGAATTTTGTCAGAACAAAAACATTTAGTCCATGGCACAAGGTCTTCCCTGAACAGCTAATTACATCGTTAATTAGTTGATTACCATACTGAAAAATAAGAGCACAGAGTTCAGCAGGCATATGGAAAGAGAATCAGCATAGATCTAGGAAATCATAGAATGCTTCTCTAAGGAACTGACTTCAAGGTCAGCCCCGAGAGATGTGTAGGAACCACCTGCACACAGAGACAGAACAATTATGCGCAAGGCTCAGAGACCATAGGAGGAATGCTACAGCTAAGGAACAGAAAGTCAGTGCAGCAGGTTTGCAGGCCTAGACAGAGTATGAATGATGCTATTTGAACCCTGCAATAAGTAAGCATTCTTCCTTTAAAAAAGGTGGAACTGTGGCTTAAGTACATTTCAGAGGGAAGCTAACATGTAACATATGGGAGAAAGCCATACTAACAACAAATGAGGAGATCTCAAACCAGGTAAAAAGAGCAGCTGACCAAACTTGCTGAATGGGCTCAGCCACCCACACAAAATAAGTAGAATTTCCTTTTAAATGTATTTGGCGCAGGGTCTACAGGGTGTTCATGGTCTCACCACATACATTGGACTCATAGTGATCCTCTTGTCTTCAGCTTCCCAAGCGCTGGTATTACAGGCACTCACCATCACAGCCAGCCTCAATCGTGCACCCCAATGGCAGGGCTGGCACAGCATGCTGGGGATCAAACCCAGGTCACTGAGCTCTGCCTAAACAGGTGCTTTAGTCCACTGAGCTACCTGGCTGGCCCTAATAAGTAGAGTTCTTTGCTTACAAAATCCCAGAAAATTAGAAGTAGGATATTTATAAATCATAGGTCCAAACCCTCTTATTATTGATCAAGAAACTGGGCTCGCAAGATAGCTCAGCAGACTAAAGCACCTACATAGGAAAGCTTAAGCAAGCATAGGGACAGTGGTTCACCCCAGGGTGCACTGAGCTGGCCACAGAGTCCAGGCTTGGTGGCACATGCCTGTAATCCCACAGCTGGGGAAACTGAAAACAGAAGGGTAGAGTCCAAGCTGGGTACTGAGACCCTGTAACAGCCAAATAAAATACAAAAAGAAGGAAGGAAGGAAGGGAGGGAGGGAGGATGAAGGAAAGAAAGAAAGAAAGAGAGAGAGAGAGAGAGAGAGAGAGAGAGAGAGAGAGAGAGAGAGAGAACAAAAAA
>PVKA01039135.1:0-12453 GCA_004027165.1 Ctenomys sociabilis
AAAAAAAAAAAAAAAAAAAAAAAAAAAAAAAAAAAAAAAAAAAAAAAAAAAAAAAAAAAAAAAAAAAAAAAAAAAAAAAAAAAAAAGAAAAGAAACAGAAAACACTGAAAAGAGACTAAGCTTTCATGTCTAGTCTAGGTCTCAGATGATTGCATCTCCCAGATAATTAACAACTCCTGTGTAGACAGGGACAGGGCATTCTTAGTTCCATTTTAACCAGAACATGTAATAAGTATCAGGAAATCATATCATCAATTGTGCTTACATTCACAAAAACATCCAACTGGTCTTGCATAAAAAGGAAAAAACAAAACAAAAGCAGTCTGTCTCAATCTGTAAAGGGCAAGATAGTTCACATTGAAAAACTTGTCTCTGGAGTTCTGGCAAAGGTATGGGAGATAGGAAGAGAAAGAAGAGAGAGGGAGGGAGCAAGAAATAGGGGAAGGGAGGGGAGAGGAGATGCAGGCTTCAGCCAGTTGGTTTTCCTTTTCTCACCCTTTCCGGTCCTTCCTTTTCATTGTTTCTTCCATTTGATTTGGTTCCTGGTTCCAGCCCCATGAAAGAATTAAAGCACACTGTATTTTCTGTTGTGATATCTGTGATTCTTTTTCCCTGTGCAGAACATGTAGGAGTCCCTCACTTGATAATCTTAAACCTAGGGAGTAGGGACATTTTTGAGAATCAAACTATCTCTCTGTCTCTGTCTCTGTCTCTGTCTCTGTCTCTGTCTCTGTCTCTGTCTCTGTCTCTCTCTCTCTCTCTCTATATATATATATATACATACATATATATATATATATATGTATATATTTGTATTTAGGACAGTATAATGTCTACAGGATCTCACTAAGTAGACTGGACTTGTGATCCACCTGTGTTCAGCTTCCTAAGAGCTGGGATTATAGGCATACTCCACCACACCTAGTATCAATCACTCTCTCAGTGCACCCTTGTTAAGGGACTGGTACTGCATGCTAGGGACTGGAATGCCAGCGGCTGTGTCTGCCTAAGCAAGCGCTTTAATCCGCTGAGCTATTTGGCTAGCCCATGGGCTAGGTAGACTTTAGTGGGACCAGTTGCAATGGGTTCATCCAGTCTGGTTAACGGTACTAGTAAAATTGACCATAGCAGTCTCATCTTTATTTGAAAATGGCTTGAATGGGTGTTTTATTTGCATTCTTCAAGTTCTCACAAGGATCTTCCAGCAGTCAGTTTTCTGTTGGATTGAATCTTCTGCCACTATCTGTCCTTGCTGGGCTGCTTTTCCTCAGTCAGCTCTGACAGATCCGAGAACATGAAGTCAGCGGAAGTGTGGCTCTCAGGGCCTCACTGAATTCCCAATCAGGCATTTTCACAGCAGCAGCATCTTTGCAGGGCTCAGCACTGCTAGGACAGGAGGATGGAAGGAGGGAGCAGGGTGCATAATTCCGGAGCCCAGCGCTGCCAGCCCGGCTGCAATAAAGCTGTCTGTTAGGAAGTTATCTTTCATATACAATTGCTTCCCCTAAGCTCTTAAGCACATTAACTGCACCTGTAATTATACACACCTCAGAAAATGCATGAAAGCTGACTTCTTAGCCAGACTAAATAAAACTGCAGTCTCCTCCATATCCTCCGCTGCCTGCTCTTCCTTCACATGAGGGGGAAAAAAGGAAAAAGGAATGAAAGCAACGAGAAGAGGTAATTGCCCATTAGAGTGTTGCTCATAAGTGAACTTTGTCTCTCGTTTACAGCATTAGTTTTGCTCCGTGTGAACTACACTTGACATGGTTCCGAAGACTGAGAGCAGGCAGTTGGCTGCCGATTTACCTTCCAGAGTGTGTAGGTGAAAACCACTACACACTGGCCTTCCCTTGGACTCTGCGAAATGGCCTGCGCCAGGGTAAAGAGCACACATGACTCCGCACGGTGTTTCTCCTTCCTCTGGCTCACCTACTTCTTGCATTCGACTATTTTGTAGCATTTGGTGCTAATGAGCCTAAAACCCCTGCTATGTTTCTTCTTTATGCCATGCTGATCTCCTCTTCCTCTTTCTCCCCTGGCTCCTTCTTGGGTATTTTAGGGGCCAGAGGGAAAAGACAAATTCTATGAATCTGGCTTTGAGGGAAAAATCCCTTCCAGCTGGGGCTGATCCATTGACAGCAGGGCAATGTCCTGAACACACACATATCTTTTTTTTTTTTTTTTTTTTTTTTTTTTTTTTTTTTTTTTTTGTCTTTTTTGAGGCAGGGTCTCACTATGCAGCTCAGGCTGGCCTTAAGCTCGCATTGTAGCTCAGGCTGGTCTCGAACTCACAACAATCCCCCTGCCTCAGCCTCCCGAGTGCTGGGATTACAGGCCTGCGCCACCACGCCCGGCTCACACACATATCTGGACCAGTGGCCAGATAGTTCTCAAATCATGGGCAGTGACTTAGCATTGCCCCCTTTGGAACCTGCTTTAATATGAACCATTCTTCGTACTGTGTCAGTAGAATTAATTGGCTGATAATCCACAGGAGCCGTTCAGATTGCCTACAGTTTATTTTATGAGTCCTCCAGGATCAATTTCATGTTTGAATGACTATTCCTATCATATATTTACATACACAGTTGTCCTTTGTGCTCAGAGATGACTTGGTTGCCTTTTTACTCCCCAGGCATATTCTTTCTGGAGAAGAAAGGTGGAAGTGTTATCCAAAGCTCTCTTGGAAATTACCCATAATTTGCCTGCCTCTGATTTGCAACTATATCTGTACTAACTGGGGAAGGAACCAAAAGACATGAAGGGGTGGGGCTCCTGCCTCATAAAATCTTATAATCTCCTTGGAGGAAGAGTGACATATAATGAAATGGGCCAGGAGCAATCACAGAGGGCATGTGCATAAGAGCAGGATGAGGCAGTGAGCATTAAAGGGGCTTCATAGTCCTGCAAAGGTTAGCTTTTGACAGGAGGGAGAGTCTCAGCCTGCACCAAAACCGGGGACACACTGCTTGCTTCTGAGAACTCACAGCCCTGCAACTCTCTTGCCTTGGGGCAAGCCTGTCTTTTAAAATGCACCAGTCCTTCTAGTTGGCCTGAGGCAGGCTGTGGGGATACTGGTCTGCTGCAGTCAGCTGTGTGAAGGTTGTGAATGTAACACTAACTTTTTTCTTTTTTTGATGGAACCAGGGATTGAACTCAGGCCCTTGCACTTGCCAGGGAGGCACTTATTCTACTGAGCGATCTCCCCAGCCCTGTAACACTTAAGAGGATGTGAAGGTGTACTGCTTGAAGAGTGGAAAGATCAGGAAGGCAGAGGAAAGGGCAGGAGTGAAGGGCAGGAGGGGCCATCAGGAGGCCAGGGTGGGGGAGCCAGGGAGAGGTTCAGGGTAGGAGGTGCGCTATGTGAAGATTCCTGGAGGAAAAATAGGGAAATGGGTTTTGAGGGATGTCTTGCTCCTTGTATATCAATGTGAGGGTCCCTTTGGGGGCTCTTTTAGCATCATCAGTAAAAATGTGGCTTTGCGAGGATTTATGGGTTTATGCTTTTGGTTGGTGCCTGTGGCAGCAAGCTGGGGAACACTGGAGGGAGGGAGGCTTCTCCAAGGCCCTGGTCCTTCTCAGGGCAGGAGCCATTTGACTTTCCCTGTTCAGATATAATGTTGGAGCGGAGAAAGAAGGGAGGGAAACAAACTCCTTGAAGTGTTGACAGATGTCCTGTTGTACTTGGCACTTTCCTTTGTTAAGGATGTGAGCTGGTTGTAGGTTCACCACTCATCCAGTCTTCAGTCATCCATTCTTTCAATAGCAAAGCAGGCAAAATTCCTGACAAAGTCCTCAAAGAGCCCCCATTTCGGTAAAGAACGCTTCCATTGTTGGAATTGGATGGTGTTGTCCTTCAGTTTTGACCCACCTGGAGAGCACTCCAGTATGGCTGGAGCCTCCTACCCTTTGTTGACAAAGTTACACTGATCAGTGCTGGGACCCAGAGAATCTGTGAGGAGCTCCCAGATGCAGGTCCAAAACAGGTGTGAGTCTCTGGATCTCAGTCTCCTGAATTTCTTATTAGCAATGCAGAATCCTGGTCCCTCACCTAGACCAGTAGGATTCCCAAGATCAAGGGTAGAGTCAGAGATCATGCATTTTAAAAATAAGCTAAACTAAATATCCCAAATGATTGCTTTTGTTCGTTAGGCTTTGGTTGAATAGATACGTCAGAAATCTAAAGCTGCCTCTTCAGCTTGTTCTCGCCTCTTCCTCTTGAGTTTGGTCTGTGTGTATCCAGACTCATTTCCAGGAATTTATGTATGTAGACTTGTAGTAATGCACAACACATAGAGAATTAGGGTGTTTGGAGCCAATGTGTTTGCCTCCTCTTGTGTGGTGTAAGCATCATACTGACATTTTGGTGGGGGTGATTTTACTCCCACATGGAATGCTTGATCAGAGCCCCATGGTGCTCCCTGCCTGGGTCAGTTCCCTTGACTTCAGTCTTAGTGATTTTCTCTATGGTGAGACACAGTACTACATATCCACAAATTAAAGAATGCAAGGTTTATTTTAGCTCCACATTTCAAAGGTCTTAGTCCATGTATATGGTGGGTGAGCTCCAAGGAAAGACAGCCTGGTGGGAGAGCCTGCTGAGGAGGAAAGCTGCCCCTCTGACAGCAGCTAGGAAGCAGAGAGAGGAGGAGGAGCTAGGCGGGAAGATGTGCCTGGCATAAGCTGCTGACAATGATCTGCTGCTGCAGCAGCCCCCATCTCCTGATAGCATGGCAGCTTTGCCACCCACCTAACTAGGTCGCACTCCACAGCTTTGCCTCTGCACGCATGAGACTTTTGGGGACTCGCCACATCCAAGCCATGATAACCTCTCATTCCCAGCCACGTCCTCCTCCCAGCCTGCTGGCCCTTGTGACTGTCTCTGAGCTTTCCCCAGGGGCCACCTACTCCTACCATTGTAGGCTCCAAGATAGGACCTTCTTTTATCTCAGAGCCTCTCTGTGGTCTGGTTTACCAGACTGCCTTTTGCTTCATAACAGGGGAATTTTGTTTATGTAAACCCCTTCACCTTAGGAGAGTAGTGTGTTCTCTGAGGTTATCTTCTTACTGAAAAGTCCTATTTTGTGTGTGTGTGTGTGTGTGTTTGTGTATGTATGTGTGTGTGTGTATGGAACCAAAATCCCCTTGGATACTTTTGTTAACACATCCTAGCTATCCTCTAGACAAACAAATGGAGTTGTCTAGGGTATGTACTTATAAAGACAAATGAGAATGCAGGACTAATTTTCAAAATGTTGCCCCTGTGCATCTCAAAAATATGTTGAGATAGACTAAGTGCCTGCTTTGGTAAATGTAGGAACCAGGTTTTGATTCCCAGTTCTGCCCCTGAGGTGCACTGAGCCTGGTGAATAAGCCTGTGCACAGTGTCAATGCCTGCATTCCCAGGGCCAGCGAGGCTGAAAACAGGAGGGTCACTATGAGTCTGAGCTGTGTAGAGAGACCCTGTACCAAATACATAAAAATGAAAAACAGCACCCCCAAACCTCCCCAAAACATGTTGCTATTCATTGTGTATGGGTTGTGTGATGCCAGCCAAAGACCAGGAAGCGTCTTGTATCTTGCCCCTTGTTCCTCCAGTACATGTGG
Source organism: Ctenomys sociabilis (assembly GCA_004027165.1). Taxonomy (NCBI): domain Eukaryota; kingdom Metazoa; phylum Chordata; class Mammalia; order Rodentia; family Ctenomyidae; genus Ctenomys; species Ctenomys sociabilis. The sequence goes on from PVKA01039135.1 coordinate 5,611, forward strand.
CTGAGGGCAGTTCTTGACCAAACACTGGGACAGACTTCCTTCTTCTAACTATAACCTAAATTAATTGATTTGTTCCTTTTCATATTTTAACAAGGAAAATGATTCAGTAACTCTCTTTTCTACTTAAGAAAATATGGGGCTGGAGAGAGAGCTTGGTGGTCTAAGTGCCAGCCTGGTGATCACAAGGACCTGGGTTTGATCCCCAGTACCACATGCTGTGTCAGCCCCAGAATCCTGGGTGCATGGTGCTGGCCCAGGAACTGGGCATGATGGCATACGCCTGTCATTCTAGCACTGGGGAGGTTGAGACAGGAGGATCATTAAGAGGCTGAGCTGTGTAGCAAGACCCTGTATCAGAAAAAATGTGCTATGGATATTGTGGACACTCCGTAAGGTGACTCCAACTGAATAACAGCATTGCATAATCTCCTCTTTTGAAAGTCCTAGAATGTGTGATTTGTTGCTGGCCAATAAGCTATGGCAAAGGAGATATAATGCCAACTTTGTGATTATGTTATAGTGTATGACAAGAGGAATGAATTATGATGATGGTCTCTATTTGGTTAATTGTAAGTCAATTAAAAAGATTTTCACAGATAGGTCTAAGTTAATCAGGAGAAAGCCATACAAGGGGACTAGGTCCTTTCCCAATGTCAGAGATACTGTCTTCTTCTGGCCATGAAGAAACAAGTGGCTGGGAGTCCTACAGCTGCAAGGAAATCAGACCTCCCAGGGCCTGCGGGGACACGGAGGCCAGTCTTTCCCTTATAGAACTTGCAAGAAGCAGCCCAGCTGATTCCTAACTGCAACCTCGGGAGCCCCAATGGAGAGTGGCTAAGCCTCTGTATACTAATGACACTCAGAAACAATGAGAAAACAGATATGTGGCATTTGAATCCACTGAGCTGGTGGTCATTCACTAGTCAGCCACAGAGAACAAATACAGTCACAATCAGTTTCTCTGATTGTTAATTAAGTTGTTAATTAACTTTCTCCTCCCTCTCTTTCTTCTGTCTATTCTTTCCCCTCTTTTTAAGTGTGAGCATTGATGATTTCCTTCTCTAAGACAGAAGAAGAGAGACCAAACTTGGTCAAATTCTATGGATGGATCTTTGACACTGTTTAACTGAGGTAAGATGCAAGGTAACATGAAAGTTTATAAAATGACTGAAAGGCTGATCAGATATTCAGTGATATTAAGGATGTTTACCTCCATCCCTCCCTGTTTCCTTCCCTACCTCCCTCTATCCCTCTTTTCTTCCTTCTTTCCTATTCATGTACATTTAAAAAAAAAATGTTTTTAGTATGGGGCTATAGGATCTCACTACATAGAATGGATTCATAGTGATTTTCCTCTTTTCAGCTTCCCAAATGCTGGGATTGAAGCCACCATTTGCCACCATGCTCAGTCACAGTCACCATCTCAGTGCGCCCCAGGGGTCGGCATGGCATGCAGGGGAGATAGAACGAGCCCCTGGCCTCTGTGTCTGTCTAACCTGGCACTTTAATCCACTGAGCTATCTGGCCAGCCCCTTCAGCTTCATTTTTAAGTAAGTTTCAAACTCACTGAAAAAGTGAGCAGAAAGCACATGGAGTGCCCATGTGCCCCTGACCCCCATACATTCAGTTTCCCCCACTACCTACATCCTACACCAGAGTGGTACATGCCAACACATCATTAGTTCCCTAAGTGTAAACTAGGGTAATATTGTGAAGGGAGGTTTCCCTGCTCTGCAAACCTATGCTCTGCCCACTTAGTCCTATTTCTCTCATTACCCCTAGCAACTACTGATCTTATTACTATCTCCATCATTTTGAAGTTTTAGAATATGTAGCCTTTTCAGATTGGCTTCTTCACTTAGTAATATACATTGAATTTTCCCTTTGTATTTTCAAGGCTTGATAGATGGATTCTTTCAGGACAGAATAATAATCTGTTATCAGGGTGTTACAGAGTTTCTTTATTTACCACTGAAGGAGAACCTGGTTGCTTCCAAGTATTTGGTGATTATGAATGAAGCTACCATGAATATCTTTTGCCAGTTTTCATGTGGAGGTCAGATTTCAGTTCATTTGTACGAGTGCCAAGGAGCATGGTTGCTGGATCATATGTTGAGAGGAGGTTTAGCTTTGTAAGAAGCTGCCAGGCCACCTTCCATGGTGGTACCACTCTGCATTCTCACCAGTGAACAAGAGTTCTTGGTACCTCACATCTCTGCCAGCATTTTCTGTTGTCAGTGTTCTGGATTTTGGCCATTCTAGTAGCACTAGTGTGGTTTTAATTTGCAATTCCCTAATGACACATGTTCACTACTGTGTTATATCTGAAGATGACCGCCAGTGAAATCCATTTGGAAGCTTCCATTCTTTATGTAGGGCTCTAACAGGTGGAATTTCTCTATTTTTCCAGTGAAAATACTGCAAAGCAATCAGGAGGCACAAGAGCTTAGGATAGGAATGCATGATGTGGTAAGTTCACAGGCAATTTTCCCCTTTGGTTTTTATCTTTATTATAATTTATATATTTTTTCTTTGAGAATGAGAATGATGTGGCCATTATAATTCTAAATGAAGGAAGGAATATCACATAGGAAGTGAATGGAGGTGCTCAGGATATTTTCAGAGCAAGGCTTTCCAAGGGTCCCCTGTTATGGAGGTGAGCAGTGGATGTGACATCTTGTAAAATTGCTTTTTTATAGCTTTTCTTTTCTAGTGGAATGGGGTGAAAAGCCAGAAAATTAGGCTTTGTGGTTATTGTTTGTTCAAGTCTCTTTTTGCCTGCTGTCTACTGCCCATGGCAGGGAGCAAGGTCAGGTGAGGCAATTGTGCATTCAGTTAATATCAGGAATCAGCTACGTTCTCCTGTCTGGACTACAGAAATGCAACCTAGACTACTGGATTGGTTGACTTGATTTTGGTGTGAGCGGATGAGAGCAAGAAATTGCATTTGTTCTCTTTACAAGTGAAATATTATTCTTTGCACAGTTTCAAAATGTAGAAGTAACAAAGTATCCAGAGCTCTGGCAATGGTACAATTTAGGAGGCTGCACCATTTCTTAGTCTTCCCTTAAAATAACAGTGACTAAGCTTTGTGAAAAGTAGTGTAGCTCATGCTACAAATGATGGCCTTGTTAGCTGGGGCTGTGAGCAGCTGAGGATGGCTGGGGCTGGTTTTTCTTATTTTGCTCTCTCCAAGCTTGGAGAGAAAGCATAAAATTGCAGGTGGTTGTATTTGTAGAAATGTTTGCAATAAGGGCACATAGCTCACCTGTCTACATAGAAACTGTGGGCCCTAATGTTTTGTATGTTCTAAGCAGACTTTGCATAAAACTTTTAGCTCATATAAGGATGTAGGTACACATTTTCCTTGTACATCACAGATTTTTTTGGTGCTGTTTATGAAGAGTCAGTTAAGCATAGTGGATTGAACAACATATGGGAAGGCTTCCTCTGAAAGTTGCATCAAAATAATAATAATAAAGGCAAAGAATTATAAGGACAAAGAGGGAAAGAGAACATGTGGACAAGCTACATTAGATAGATGTCACAGATTCTGCACAAGAGAAAAAGCTAAATATAAGTTGGCCAAGGAAGAATCCCAGAGACAGACTGCATGGAGACATACACCGTAGAAAACCTCAGGAACCAGAGTTACCAGGGACATCCTGGAGGTCTCTGTGGAAAGTAAACAGGAGGATTGGCTGAAAGTTTGTCTGAAGCAGTTACAACCCTTCTTTACCCAGGTTCCTCTGTTTCTCCCAGTGAGGCCAGTATTCCTCTCATGCCAGTGCAGAAGATGAGCGTCCTACGGTCTGAAGAGACAAGCAGAGGGACTTTGGATTTGAGGACACCTGGTCTAGCTGAAGGCAGAGGGTGCAGTGAAAGCAAGGAATTCGTGAGCCCACACATTGAGTGTTTGCTCTGGGTCTCTTCTTCGTTTCCCCCCTCGGATTGTCAATGCGGAGACTACACTATCCTGTGCCAAATCGGCCTGATAATGGTGGACCTGGGCTCTGGGCCCCATGGAGCCAGCTCCTGTCTTAGATATACTGCTCTCTAGCTGGATGACTTTGAACAGCTACTTAATCTTTATAACCCTCCTCTGAAATTGTAGGTAAGAAGAGCTTTCATCTTTCAGGGTTGCGGGAGAACTAAGTGAAGTGATGGGAATAAAAACTCCAAGAAAATATTCCACTATTTCTGAAATAGTTTTTGAGTGACTGTATAGAAGTGTTTTCAGTGCTCCTGCCAAGAATCTATTCTTTTTATCTGACTCTTTAGAATTCAGTCCAGCAGATAACATAATAAATAATTAAAAAGACTTTTCTAGCCCTCCCCTTACAGCTGCGGTGACCATATTTAAGATGTTAGCCACAGAACAAACCTGGTTAGACGATTCCTTTTAAACTAGTTTCAAATCAGTTTAATAGCCCTTCTCTTTTAAGTCCTGTCTTTTATCTCAAGAGTGCATCAGTTTCACATCCTGCATATTTTTTCAAAGACCTAACTTTGATTTGAAAACATCAGTGGTGATTCAGGACACATTTTCCATGTGACTTGACTGTAGGCTCTTCCTAGACATCAGTCTTTTGTAGACTTTGTGACATCTCACAATTATTGAATGAACATCATTTATGTCTCTATCTTGAGAAGTGTCAGTCTAAGCGAAAATATGCCATGTTTATTAACAGCACCAACAGATTTCCTAATTAACCTATGAAAGCTGTCACTCTGTTAATATAGTTCTCTTATTCCTTTAGAAACAAATTATATAGCGTGTATTTTATTTACAAATTTCAGAACTAAAATGTTCCTTAGGGTATCCCAAATTTCTCAAAAATAAAGAAAATAAAAAAAAAATAAAGAAAATATAAATAACATGAACTAATTCACCTAATTGGTTGATGACCTTTTGGCATCTGGGATTCTTTTCATGCCCGTGACTTGAACTTCATGTATGTGCTTCCTGCATTGTCTCGTCTGTCCTATTTTGTCCTTAACACAGTTCTTGTGGTAGGGTAGATTCCTGATGTCTGGTTTAAGAAGCTTGTCGGTGAGAGCTTTTATGATCTCCAGTACAGATCTCATGACAAGGTTGCTACGGTGCTCTTCTTACTCCCCTCCCACCTCCGTGATCTTGGTGCACAAAATTAACCATAGCCCTCATTTCATATTAATCCATACATGGCTCTTCTTGCTATCTAATGTAATGGATACCTGAAAATCTACCACTGAACTCAATAAATAGAAATGTTACAAACTTACATCTTGAACCTATAATCTGGATATGTTAAAGGATCAGTCTTCAGGATGATGGTATTGGGAGATGATGGACTTTCTTAGGAAGTGGGGCTTTTTAAAGGTCTTTGGACTACAGGGCACATTCTCTTGAAGGAGGGCATGGCCTGCTGCTCTCCCTTCTCTCTTGCTTATTGGCTGTGAAGCAAGCAGTTTGCTCTTCCATTTCCTTTCATCATCCCTGGAAGCCAAGATCAATAGGCCCTCCCAGTCTTGGACTGGAAACTCTAAAGCTGTGAGCCGAAATCACCCTTACCTAAATTAATTACCCAAGATATGCTATTGTAGTGACAGAAAGCTGATTAACACCAGAACTGATAATATCATACCTATTTATATGCTTTTCTTTAGTCCTTCTCCATTCCTCCTGGGGTCTTCTGGAACTTGGTTTCTTTCTTCCTTTTTAGTTTGTTTTGTTAATCATTTATCATGTTCTTAGATTAATCCATTTTCCACCAAGTAGCTCTGGTTGGTTTTTAACTGCTGGATATTTGACTCTGTAGGTATAGTATAGCTCATATATTTGCTTTTCTACAAAATGTGGATACAGTCTCCATCTTTATCATGGCCAAGTCTTGGAAAAAGTATAGTACAGAAAAGCAGGACAACATTTGTTTGTGATGCCTTTAGTATGTTTTTCCACTGTGTTTTCAGTGGATCATCTGCACATTCAGCCTCACATATACCATTGACTATAATAAATGTTTATTGATCCAGTATTGTAAGTGACAGATAAAATTTAGGCCAACTGTTATCAATTGAGGCTGCCCAAAGCACTGTGTTGAAGAAGATTGTGCAACTTCATCCTGGTTCAGTGGAAAGAGTACCACAGTTAGCGATCAGTGACAACTTCTTTGTGGATGGGACTTGGGAAAGGGAAGCTTGGCAGCTGCTTATTGCCACCCAGGTTTCATATGTCCCTTTCTCATGGACTTTGAAGAACCAGCTAGAGTTATGAGCATGGGTAAGGAACAAAGGAATAAAGCTCCCATTGTAGAATTTTAGGGCTTAGCCAGTCTGTAATTGGGCTGATTTTGGGGTGGTAGACAAAGCACAGGAAGGAGACGATCAGTACATTCCTGTGCTCTGTCTACTCATATACTTTACAGCTGATCCTGGTCTTTTTAATAGGACCAATGCACTGGGGATGTGGTGGAAGCCCAGAAATCTGCATTTTTGAAACCTCCCAGGTGATTCTCACGCACATTAGAACCACTGACTTGTTCTAAATCTCACACTATGCTAGAGGAAACTGAAACAAGAGAGGCTAGGGACTTACAATGGCTGACATCTAACAAGTTCATATTTGGGCAGTCACATAAGTAAGTTTATCATGAAAAATCAACAAGTTTGTTTTTCAGTGTATGTGGTGGGATTTAAAATGGCTTATTCAAGGACATAGGAGAACCTGTACTGCAACATCATGCAACTCAGGTCAGCTCCAAATTTTCTGAACAAGGAGATTATAGAGCCACAGAGGAAAGAGACTGAAGTTCTATAGTGTGCCTGGGGAGAGTCACATGAAGAGGAAACTTTCTCTCAGGT